>WFMF01000025.1:313846-537732 GCA_011033025.1 Beroe forskalii
ATGATTATTATAGGCTACAAATCATACTATCATGAACCATTCTTAAATTATTTGATTGTCTGTACCTTTCTAAAGAATTCAAAACGAGAATCTTAATAACAATATAATTAGTGTATCGAAATAAATTATCTACCTCAGATACTAATATATAATTGGTGAAATTTGGTAGCATTATATCTTCATCCTTCTTTTGTGTGTTGTTTGATTGTAAATTGTGGAGATCAATAAAAACTTTGTTTACTTAAACTTTGTTTACTTGTAAAGAAGGGCTATCTGAATTATTTGATCCAAGCCTGGAACCAAGATATGAAGATATAAGCGACCATGATAGTGACGAGGAGCCTGCTGTCGTTGGATACGAAAGTGGAGACTCAAATGGTGGTTCAGAGAATGAGGTATCTCACACTGGTGAGAGTATCAACGATGGCAGTTTACCGACGGATTGGTGCTCTTGCACACGATGTGAAGCTGTCCACGGGCCTGATGATGACTTTCCCCTCAAAACCCACCCCTTTCCACTCAAAACCCACCCCATTCCACTCATAACCCACCCTTTTCCACTCATTACCCACCCCTTTCCACTCATAACCCACCCCTTTCCACTCATAACCCACCCCTTTCCACTCATAACCCACCCCTTTCCCCTCATAACCATAGCTTCCGACCCTTGAAAATCCGTTCGGAGGGCAGTTTTTCGCCCAAAAAGGAGGGCAAATCAACGAAAAAGGAGGGCAATATGCTACCAAAATGTGGCGACCTTTTTTTTTTTTTTTTTTTTTTTTTTTTTTTTTTGGGCCGCCTCAAAATGCAATCCGAGATAGTGCTTATTAGGTGTATTTTCAGAATGATGGGTGTATTTCAGGAACTAAAGGTGTATTTTAGGTGAATTCAGTAAAGGTGTATTTACAAAATCAATCCGATATAGGGCTTATTAGGTAATTTTCAAAATCATGGGCGAATTTCAGGAAACAAAGGTGTATTTTTGGTCAATTCAGTAAAAGTGTATTTGCAAAATCAATCTGAGATAGGGCTTATTAGGTGTATTTTCAAAATCATGGGTGTATTTCCGGAACTAAAGGTGTATTTTAGGTGAATTCAGTAAAAGTGTCTTTACAAAATCAATCCCAGATGGGCTTATTAGGTGTATTTTCAAAATCATGGGCGAATTTCAGGAAACAAAGGTGTATTTTTGGTCAATTCAGTAAAAGTGTATTTGCAAAATCAATCCGAGATAGTCCTTTTAAGGTGTATTCCCGAAATAAATGGTCGACCTTTTTTTTTTTTTTTTTTGGAAACCGCCCAAAAATACCTATTTTAGGCTGTGAATCTTAGGTGTATTTTGGGAAGCATCGAAAAGGAGGGCATATTGGGCCTAAAAGAGGGCAAGAGGGGGGAGGCTTGGAGGACAAGACCAAAAAGGAGGGCAAAAAGAGGGCATGAGAGGGCACCCTCTCAAAAAGAGGGCAGTTCGGAAGCTATGCTCATAACCCACCACTTTCCACTCATAACCCACCCCTTTCCACTCATAACCCACCCCTTTCCCCTCATAACCCACCACTTTCCACTCATAACCCACCCCTTTCCACTCTTAACCAACCCCTTTCCACTCAAAACCCACCCTATTCCACTCATAACCCGCCCCTTTCTACTCATAACCCACCCCTTTCCACTCAAAACCCACCCCATTCCACTCAAAACCCACCCCATTCCACTCATAACCCACCCCTTTCCACTCATAACCCAGCCCATTCCACTCATAACCCACTCCTTTCCACTTATAACCTACCCCTTTCCACTCATGACCCACCCTTTTCCACTCATTACCCACCCCTTTCCACTCATAACCCACCCCTTTCCACTCATAACCCACCCCTTTCCACTCATAACCCACCCCTTTCCCCTCATGACCCACCCCTTTCCACTCATAACCCATCCCCTTTCCACTCATAACCCACCCCTTTCCCCTCATAACCCACCCCTTTCCACTCATAACCCACCCCTTTCCACTCTTAACCAACCCCTTTCCACTCAAAACCCACCCCATTCCACTCATAACCCACCCTTTTCCACTCATAACCCACCCCTTTCCCCTCATAACCCACCCCTTTCCACTCAAAACTCACCCCATTCCACTCAAAACCCACCCCATTCCACTCATAACCCACCCCTTTCCACTCATAACCCACTCCTTTCCACTTATAACCCACCCTTTCCACTCATAACCCACCCTTTCCTCTCAAAAACCCACCCCTTTCCACTCAAAACCCACCCCTTTCCACTCATAACCCACCCCTTTCCACTCATAACCCACCCTTTCCACTCATAACCCACCCCTTTCCACTCATAACCCACCCCTTTCCCTCATAACCCACCCCTTTCCACTCATAACCCACCCCTTTCCACTCTTAACCCACCCCTTTCCACTCAAAACCTACCCATTCCACTCATAACCCACCCCTTTCCACTCATAACCCACCCCTTTCCACTCATAACCCACCCTTTCCACTCATAACCCACCCCTTTCCCCTCATAACCCACCCCTTTCCACTCATAACCCACCCCTTTCCACTCTTAACCCACCCCTTTCCACTCAAAACCTACCCCATTCCACTCATAACCGACCCTATGATCCTCAAGCGACCTTTTCCTTTACTTTTGGAGCATTTCCCTTATTTTTAAGCATTTCCCAATTTTAAGGGGATCTCTCATTTCTGCATACGGGCCAATGCTAAAGCAATCAAGTTCAACATCATAATTCATTACAATTACAATATGCTAATAATAAACTAATGTAAAACAAGCTATCATACGATTGATTTTTGTTGGCCAATTTGATTTAAGCAGTGTATGGTGAAAATGTCAATTAAGAGCATTCTCTTGCTAACATTTGCGTAGAAATATGTTGCCCATTTGGTTTTCTACCATCATTTAACCATCAGTTGCCAATGTCTGTGTCTCAGAAATAAACAACTGCCAGACAACGCAAGTCTTAATTCCAGCCTTATTTAGGAGTAGATTTATGCCATGAAATACCAAAATTCTGCAATTCTGACAAAACCATGCCAAATTTGTTATCAAATAGCACTCTGCGAAATGTTTTTGGTCATGGCCAATCACTACGAACCAAAGAAATTAGAGAAAAGTCATAAAATGAGCATGATAATAAAACACGATAAATCAGGCTGATGATCAACATCTGACAACTATTAATGCTTGGGACCCTTTAAATGAATGAAAAGGTCATTTTGTTGCATGAATCACACCAAAATAGCATTTTCGACACGGTACGACCCATCATTAACATTCACATGCATAATAACTCAATTCCTTTTATCAATTTTCCTCTACGCTTTAAACCCCTTTACCAATCATCAAAATTACTTGAAATAGCTTATATGTCCAAATCCACGTTACGTAACGCACACTTTTTACTCGATTTTGAGGATTCAAAGGTCAAGGCAGCCAAATTGAAGTCATCACAGCACTATTCCTTGCTTTAGAGACAAACTTCAAACATTCGTTGAGCCTATTTGATGTTTTGAATGAGAATTGGTTGCAAAGAAAATTTTACACAAGCCATCAAAAAATGTTACGTAACGCACAGGACTGGATCTAATAAAATCAATTGACAGAATTTGATCACAAAAGTCAGTTCCATGTGAGCGAATGGGGGAGTTCACACTAGTTTCTAATGATAGAAGAATATATAAACTTTAAGTTTAACAATGCTTTTATTGGTTGATGCACTCCATTTTCTTTTACCAGGCTCACATAATTTGTTACGTAATGCACAAATTGCCTGTTACGTAATGCACAAATTTTTCCTCACTGTGAATAGACCTATTTTATACTGTTCTATTGGCATAGTAAGGCCTCAATTAGATGCAGGAGCAATCAAGGTCCTCAATCTAAAAAAATGTTGGTGGTTCTATCAATTTCAGTCCCATATTAGGCCATCAAAGTGTAGCAAAAAAATTGGATCAATTTTCTATGATTTTACTGTCATACTTAGAATATTTCATTTCTGACAGGGTTAAGATAACTCTTGGTATCACCCAGCAACTTTCCAAGATGAATAACGGCCGATTCCTATCGTGAGAGGGCCAAATTCAACGATTTTCGAGTTTGCTAGTAGAAAAAGATGTTTTTTCATGTGTCACAAAGTGGCAAATTTTTGAGAAAATCACTTTTTGAGGCCATTAAAGCACAATTCCTCAAGGGCATTGATATCTTATACCCCTGAATACATTTTTGATAGCATTTAGGTTCTAGAAAAAGAAAATTTATCGATTTATGCTTTGATTTTCTAATGTATGTGGGATTGAA
Source organism: Beroe forskalii (assembly GCA_011033025.1). Taxonomy (NCBI): domain Eukaryota; kingdom Metazoa; phylum Ctenophora; class Nuda; order Beroida; family Beroidae; genus Beroe; species Beroe forskalii. Next base: position 318,173 of record WFMF01000025.1, read on the forward strand.
TGACTAAATACTAACTTTTTCTTTGTAATTCTTTTCTAAGTTCAAATTTACTTTACATTCCTTATCTGTAAGTTATTACAGAATTTTCTGATTAGAAATGGTTATTTCTTGCAGTTTCTTTCATTGAAAATTAATTGGAAAAAGTTTTGTGCATTACGTAACGTTACGTATAGCACAAGGCCATATTGTCTAAATTTGATCAGTCTAAGCTTTCACACATGTGCCATGACGACCAAAAGTATCCAAAACAGCTGAAAATGAGTTTTCGGCATAAATGGAAATGAATTAAGGCTTTTACAAAACTTTTTGCATCATTTTGTTACGTAACGCACACATCAATTGTCCCCAAAGAGTTTTAACGTCACTTCAAAATAGTTAGAGAAAGCGAGTTTTCATATTAAAATATGAATCAAACTAGATCAAAAGTCCACTATTAAGCAAAAATTATTCCCTTGATTACAAATATAAGCATTCTTTATGATAATTCAAAAATGCCATTAATTGAGGGCTGAACATTGTCCAAAAGTAGCCCTTACTCAATCGCGCAAATCGTCGAGGTCTTTCAATATTTTTTGATGCGGTTTTTTGCATCATTTAGAGGAAAGTCTTAGCTTTCATTTGAAGTCAAAACTTTTTGCTGGACTGATGATTTCAAATTTCAAAATTTTTCCTCGTTTTCGTGGATTTGCCCATATAGTGGCATTTGGCTAATTAATTTCAAGGTCAGCTATCGCATGAGACTTCGGTCATGGGTAGTTTTGAAAAAAAAAGTATAATTCCATTGATTTGAAATCGTTTTCCACCATTGAAATCACACAATGCTATTTTTTGTTACATAAGGCTGGAATTGCCCATTTTGAATTTCAAGAATCGATGGCTACAGTGGGTTGTGTGTGACCAATATGTCAAAATAGTGACAAAAATATCAAATGGGCAACATTTAGCTATGATGTGGTCATTTTTGTTATTCGAAATTTAAATGTTTGCTTCTATTTATTGAGGATTAAAAATGGCCAACTAAAATCGTCTATATGATACCTAATAATGTTGATTTTATAGAATTCTTTATTGTATGATTTTATGGCAGGAAAAGTGCCATTACATGATTGACAATTTAGATTTATTCTACTGAAATGATCAATCACTTCAACTATCACAGTATATATACCCATATTTTTAGTCTATTGATGGGTGGCCCTATTAACAGATTTGGAATTTGACTTGGTGCTTGCCCTCAGCACAACCTAAAAGCTTCTTTAATATAAACCAAGGGAAAAAATATATTCTAGTTTCAGTGCTGTAATACATTGTAATTGATTTGCATTGAAGTAATTGATGTACCTAATAATTAATATAACTTGACAATTAAGTAGCACAGTTATTGCATTCAAAATCAAAGTCCACACATTATCATTCATTTTTGTCCCATGACATCTAATACACAATAGTAGGTACTGTTACTTTCACAAGCATAAATCAAATTACCTCTTGAAGGAGTGTGGAGATAAAAACTATCAGATCTTACTATCTTTTTCTCTTTCTGAGTGTTGTTAACATGATTGGTTTTTCCTTCCAGCCTTTAAAAGTATACTCAATTTGCCATGAACCTGGTAGGGAAAATTATCAAGTGGAGACCAAATAATTGGAAGCTTATACAAGGAACAACAAATACTTAAAGGACGAGTAAAGCGAAGAAATTTTGTCCAAATATCGTTCTGAGACGTTGTACACAGAATCTAGGGCAATTCTCTAATCTAATCGTTAAAAAACGAAGATCCTACCACACCTACAAGACGAGATATTCCCTTCCATATATTTATCATACATAACATGCAGTTGATGTCGGAATTTGGTCCCCTTCCTATCCACGCGACCTTGCATGTTATGTATTTTGCATGTTATTAATCTTGCGTTTTGGTATAATTATCTATCCCATATGAGTGGTTAAACACTGTTTTGCTTCGTCTAGTGGAATTCTCAATTCTATGAGTCAATAATAAAAACCAACAAATCCATCTAATTAGTAATCGAGGCGTGAAAAAAGCAATCAAAACCGTCAAAAACAGTGGAATATATACTGTGTTTACATAGTGAACTCAGGGTGTAATTTGATACTGGGGACCATACTGCATCATATTTTGCGCCTAGAATTGCTCTTTGATTTTTAGCTATAGCGTGCGGTAGGAAGTGAATAGAAACATCGGACTTTGACTAAATTGCTTTCAATTATGATACCTATCATAATATGAAATATTTTGTATACCTTAAATTTCGCTTTACTCGTCCTTTAAGCTCTGAAAATTTGGACCTGTAAGAGTACACAGGAAACTGATGGAAAACTTAAGCATTTGGACCTATAAGAGTACACAGGAAACTAATAGAAAACATAAGCATAACAAGTACATATATCATTTATGGTATATATAGTTCTAAACTTCTAACACTACACATATTAAATTGACTAACTGACAAGGTTATGTCCCACTTTGTGGAGTTCCTGAAGGGAGAATAATAATAATGCATATTTGTGCAGATCCCTCGATACGGAGGGCTCCATAACCTTACATACTAACACTCGCGCGCACAAATCTTTTATACAGTAAGTTACTGTATAAAAGAGTTGCACGTGCAAGTGTTAGTACGTAAGGTTATCGAGCCCTCCATATCGACTGATCTGCAAACATATGCATAATAATAATTGTATGTCCAAGTTCCCACAGGCATTTCCAATAGCCCCAATACAACTCAATTTGTCTTAGAAAATTAGATTTCCATATCTGCTGCATGGTTTGCACTTTGTTATTGTGTTTATTATAGCTTATTGCAAATCTACTGTTTTCATTTTTTACAATAATTAATTATTTCAGATTGTTAGGATATCCTGACTTTTAGTTTTTATAATTTATTAAGTTGTTTTGTTATGTTAATGTTGCCCATTTTAATTGAGCAATTAATCTGAATCATAATTGAAAATGAGATAATACTAATATATGTTCAATCATGGTGTAATGGCAATAAAATATAAATTACTTGTTTTGATATGATTGATCATTGCAGTGAAACACAGAAATCTCAATAATGAAATCAAACGGGCCCACACACTATGAACCACTATTCTACTGTTAGTTTCAAGATAAAAATATCTCTTCTTCAGGAATTCCACATAGTGTTACACAACATTCTCAAATTTGATTGTAATTAGTAGTGTTGTTAAGTTTAAAATTACTTGTTTTATTTAATTTAATCTTTTTTGTTTGAAGTGATTGATCATTGATGCAGTGAAACACAATTCTCAAAAATGATATCAAACCCACATACTATGTATACCACTAATCAACTTTTGGAAAAATCTCCGTGGAGAGTCAAATATTATATAGACCGAGAAAGCACCAAACAATCATAATGGATGGTGTATCACAATAACAGAATCAAATAATCTCTAATATATGTTTGAAGTGATTGATCATTGATGCAGTGAAACACAAATCTCAAAAATGATATCAAACCCACACACTATGTATACCACTAATCGACTGTCAGTTTCGAAATTAAATATTTCTTCTTCAGGATCTCCACATAGTGTAACACAACATTCTCAAATTTGATTGTAATTAGTAGTGTTGTTAAGTTTACAAATATAATTTCGCATTCTCTGTTTTTCTGTTTGTCGTAACGGCAGAAACATCTTTGGAACGCGCACGCATTATGATTTGTGTGGGTAACCATGGTGACACGTGCACAGAGAATTGCGCACGCTCATTTCTGTTAATGGTGTTTTGATTACATTGCACAATCTCTAATAACTTTTGAACGGATCGGAGTTTTTTGATGCGGTAAAAATTGTTTAGTTGATTTGAATCACATTGGTTGAAATTTGCGAGCTCTGAGTGAGCTGTGTATTTGCAGGCTCAACGGCCTGCTAGTAATATAATAAAATCTGAAATCAATCAATATTGTATGATTCAAGGTTTAATAGGGAAGGAGAGAGATGATAAAATAGGTAAGGAAAATATTATGCAGTATTATAAACTCTTTGTGTTTCACTCAACTACAGTGTAATACTTGCATATCACATCTAATGATGTCTTGAATGATGTCTTGAACAAAGATTTCTTTTTAATTCAAAAACAACTAATATATACTAATCAACTGACAGTAAAAGGACACAAATAACCTGGATCCATCCACCGGTCCTCTACTCCTCTTCACTAAGTTTGTTGCTTAATTTCTTGATGCTTGGAGTACATTCAAAGACCAAAGAGCAAGTTTCAGTTTCATTCAGGCATGTGGTCACTGCACTTGACGGTGCTATACCCTGGTACCAGGGGGTGACTGCTGGGGGGGCCTACCTCATAAAAATCTCTCACAATTTAAACACCCCGAAAGCTGAGGTAGGTATTGGACTGAAGATGCCTGCACACCACTCATCTTGGTGTGACTCATTTGGGGGGGATGAAGCCCAAAAAAAACCAAAAAAAACCAAAAAAAACCTAGCCCAAGAATCGGAAAAGTAGGGTGGGCCTTGGTTTTTTTTGGTATTTTTTGGTTTTTTTTGGTTTTTTTTGGTATTTTTTGGTTTTTTTTGGTTTTTTTGGGTTAGGTTTCTTTCAAAAAATTTGACTTTTTCATGCCAATATGGATTGTTGATGCTTTTAATGTGTTGTTATTGATATTACTTTAGTTTCAAACAATATTCGTCAGTTTTTATCGATGTTTTGGGTGATTTATGGTGTTTTATATGACACAATCAGTACGTCAAGGCATTGTTTTGGTGAACTATCAGCGACGCACTGCTCAAGAGTTGTCGAGGGTCAGCCAGCATGGATCAGCAGGGGTTAATAGGGGTCAGACTTGAATCACCAGGCCAAGAGGCCGCTCAGTGCTTAAGTAAAGGCATAGGGGCCCTGCAAACTGCCAGGTGCTAGTGAACCAGGGGGTTTCTCAGGGCTCACTGGTTTGCTAATGGCTGATAAAGTTCAGACTAGTGTCATCTGAGATCAACAAGGTGTTTTGCACAGGAAGAGTCACCATGTCAAAGGATAGCCAAGGGTCGCCAGGGAGCCAGTCACCTATGATTGTCCAATATCAGGTAATGGTCAGAAGGAGCCAGGAGTTAGACAAGGTTAAGCAACGGGTCGCCATGCTACTATGGGATCAAAAGGCTAAATTGAGGGAAGAAGTTGAGTGAGGACAATCAAGACATCAGATAATCACTCATTCAGTTGTTATTAAGGGACAGCCAAGGGTCAGCTGGAAGTCAGCCAATGGTCATAAAGGGACCACTATTGCAGTCAGAAGAGGCAAGAAGGTCACTCAGGTTTTTAACTTCTTGCTAGGGTTCAGTGAAATGTCAAATAGTCTTAGTTGTAGTGAACGCTGAATTTGGTCGTAGTGAACGTTCATAATTGAGGAACAATTTTCTGCTGAAGTATGTTATGAAGTAACGCCCAGGAAACAAACTTCATGTTCCAAACGGCTAACTATAGGAATGATTTCAGTTTCATAATCTCAGTTTGATCCAACTAAGAAAATGCTGCTTTCAGAATTTTGAATTTCGGCCATTTTCACGATTTACAGCCTCTTGAAAAATGGGCTTTTTCGTCAACAATTGGCCACAAGGACCAAAAATAAGGCTGAAAACTGCTTTTTCCCATGTGACTGATTTCCAGAGAGTGCACTAGAACCAAATAATGATGCATTTTTACGCAGAGTATTCCCCAAGTCCAAGTATGTCGGAGAATTTTCTGAATTTTGATCAGTGTCTGGCCGGGGGGGGGTCGTCCTAATAAACTTACTAGTTAACTCATGAAATTTTGCAGGTCAGTACAGTTTGATCCAACTAAGAAAATGCTGCTTTCAGAATTTTGAATTTCGACCATTTTCACGATTTACAGCCTCTCGAAAACCCCCATTTTTGGGCTAAAAATGGACTTTTTCGTCTATAATGGGCCACAAGGACCAAAAATAAGGCTGAAAACTGCTTTTTCCCATGTGACTGATTTCCAGATAGTGCACTAGAACCAAATACTGATGCATTTTTAACCATAATTATCCCCAAGTCCAACTATGTCCGAGAATTTTCTTAATTTTGATCAGTGTCTGGCCGGGGGGGGGTCGTCCTAATAAACTTACTAGTTAACTCATGAAATTTTGCAGGTCAGTACAGTTTGACCCAACTAAGAAAATGCTGCTTTCAGAATTTTGAATTTCGACCATTTTCATGATTTACAGCCTCTTGAAAACCCAATTTTTGGCCTAAAATGGACTTTTTTTTGTCTATTCTTGTCCACAAAGACCAAAAATAAGGCTGAAAACTGCTTTTTCCCATGTGACTGCCTTCCAGAGAGTGTAGTAGAATCAAATAATGATGCATTTTTACGCAGAGTATTCCCCAAATCCAAGTATGTCGGAGAATTTTCTGAATTTTGATCAGTGGCCGGGGGGGGGGTCGTCCTAATAAACTTACTAGTTAACTCATGAAGTTTTGCAGGTCAGTACAGTTTGACCCAACTAAGAAAATGCTGCTTTCAGAATTTTGAATTTCGACCATTTTCATGATTTACAGCCTCTTGAAAACCCAATTTTTGGCCTAAAATGGACTTTTTTTGTCTATTATTGTCCACAAAGACCAAAAATAAGGCTGAAAACTGCTTTTTCCCATGTGACTGCCTTCCAGAGAGTGTAGTAGAATCAAATACTGATGCATTTTTATGCAGAGTATTCCCAAATACAAGTATGTCTTTGAATTTTCTGAATTTTGATCAGTGTCTGGCCGGGGGGGGGAGGTCGTCGTCCTAATAAACTTACTAGTTAACTCATGAAATTTTGCAGGTCAGTACAGTTTGACCCAACTAAGAAAATGCTGCTTTCAGAATTTTGAATTTCGACCATTTCACGATTTACAGCCTCTCGAAAACCCCCATTTTTGGGCTAAAAATGGACTTTTTCGTCTATAATGGGCCACAAGGACCAAAAATAAGGCTGAAAACTGCTTTTCCCATATTGTGACTGATTTCCAGAGAGTGCACTAGGTTAGCCGAGTTTGACAATTTTCGATATCACACGATCCATGAGTTTGATAATGTATTATTACCCGACAAAACAGTACTCCCTCCCACTCGGGTCTGACGACCCTCGTCTGAATTCAACGTTTTTATAGATTTTGAGTGCTCCTTCATAAAATCAACAATTTATTCAGCGATATTCTGCTCTATTATTCCGCCACTGTACAGTAGTTCTATAAAGGAGTGATATATCGATAATTATCACACTGGAGTTTGAGCCACGGGAGGGTAATAATGCAACTTATGTCCATGCTGGAGGGGAGAGAACCTACATGTCTTGCCTGGCTCAATGTGGTGGATGTCCTAGCTGCATGGCTCATTAAACAAGGAACTGAAAAAATGGTAGGGCTCCATACAGGGTTAGCTCTGCACCTTCTGGTAATAATGTTGCTGGTAAAAAGTACCCACCAGACTCCAGTGTAAGGAGTTAGTTAAGGAGATAGTTTTTCCGGTTTAGCTTTAGTATTAGTGACTGGGGTCCCAAACATACTCTGAAGATTAACAGCTAGGGTCATAGTTACTGTTGCAGTTTAAAACCTATAGGAAAAAGTATAGGTACCTATTGGAAATCATCTCATATTCTTGTTAAAAACTCTGCAAGTGTCGTAATAACAGAGTAATTTCAGTATTAACATCCAAACAATAATAAAATGTCTTCTTGAAAATTAACAAAACAGTCATGAACGTGAATTTTGAATTGGACAAATTTCAGAACGATTAGATGAGTGAAAGTATTCAATTATATTCAGTAAATTACACAAGTATAGGTCGTTTAAGCTACATACCAAGCTCCTGTGGATCTACAGTCACATGGTAGACATCATAAAATAATCGAATTTCAATCTAAAAATCGTTTGGAAAGGTGCTAGAAATTAATAAAATGTAACCCAAAAAAAACCAAAAAAAACCTAAAAAAACCAAAAAAAACCTAGCCCAAGAATCGGAAAAGTAGGGTGGGGCTTGGTTTTTTTTGGGCTTCATCCCCCCCTCATTTAGATCCTGCTGCTCTCTACATCGCATTACCTAAAGGGATCATGTTGGAGTTCAAGTACGGAGTTGGAGAAAAGTCTTGCAGATTGATGTCTTGAAGAAAGTTTTCTTTTTAATTCAAATATATATAACTGACAGTTTAATAGAATAGAATAGAATAGAATAAATTATGGTATTAAACAATCACGAAATTAGATTTAAACTTCTATATTATAGAAATAGAACTATTTATGATGAAAGGTCAATTTAAATGATAATGAATAACACACTTTTGAGATCCTTTTCTCAAAACTGAAACTTGAATAGTAAAAAATTTCCCTGGCCCTAACCAGGTAGTGGAGACGCTTAGGTACAAAAAATGCAAGTTGTAAAAATTTCTCTAAAATTGACATATTTATTATTTTGTACAAAATATGCCTGCCCCATATTTTTCAGTGAATCAAAGTCGGGGTTGCCCTAACCAGTGGGTATGTCTCCCATGTAAACGGGGCTGAGTGACGTCATTTTTTGCCCTACTTTTTTTTACGGCACCACTTATTTATTCACGAAATTTCGAACTTATTTTGTGCGCGCACAACGTAGTTTTCCCATTTTTTAATAAATAATTTTAATTTTATAGTTATTTAAGAACAAGATCACAGAACCGGAACTTAGATCTTAGAACAAGATTGTAGAACTAGATTTAGATCTTAGAACAAGATCGTAGAACTGGATTTAGATCTTAGAACAAGATCATGGAACTGGATTTAGATCTTAGAACAGGATCGTGGAACTGGAACAGGATCGTGGAACAGGATCATGGAACAGGATTTCGATCTTAGAACAAGATCGTAGAACTGGATTTAGATCTTGGAACAGGATCATGGAACCGGAACAAGATCGTGGAACAGGATCGTAGAACTGGATTTAGATCTTGGAACAGGATCATGGAACCGGAACAAGATCGTGGAACAGGATCATAGAACTGGGTTTAGATCTTGGAACAGGATCATGGAACCGGAACAAGATCGTGGAACAGGATCGTAGAACTGGATTTAGATCTTGGAACAGGATCGTGGAACTGGATTTAGATCTTGGAACAGGATCGTGGAACAGGATCGTTGACCTGGATTTAGATCTTGGAACAGGATTGTGGAACTGGATTTAGATCTTGGAACAGGATCGTGGAACTGGATTTAGATCTTGGAACAGGATCGTGGAACTGGATGTAGATCTTGGAACAGGATCGTGGAACTGGATTTAGATCTTGGAACAGGATCGTAGAACTGGATTTAGATCTTGGAACAGGATCATGGAACCGGAACAAGATCGTGGAACAGGATCATAGAACTGGGTTTAGATCTTGGAACAGGATCATGGAACCGGAACAAGATCGTGGAACAGGATCGTAGAACTGGATTTAGATCTTAGAACAAGATCATGGAACTGGATTTAGATCTTAGAACAGGATCGTGGAACTGGAACAGGATCGTAGAACTGGATTTAGATCTTGGAACAGGATCGTGGAACTGGATTTAGATCTTGGAACAGGATCGTGGAACTGGATTTAGATCTTGGAACAGGATCGTGGAACAGGATCGTAGAACTGGATTTAGATCTTGGAACAGGATCGTTGAACTGGATTTAGATCTTGGAACAGGATCGTAGAACTGGATTTAGATCTTGGGATCGTGGAACAGGATCGAAGAATCTGGATTTAGATCTTGGAACAGGATCGTGGAACTGGATTTAGATCTTGGAACAGGATCGTGGAACTGGATTTAGATCTTGGAACAGGATCGTGGAACTGGATTTAGATCTTGGAACAGGATCATGGAACTGGAACAAGATCGTGGAACAGGATCGTAGAACTGGATTTAGATCTTGGAACAGGATCATGGAACTGGAACAAGATCTTGGAACAGGATCGTGGAACTGGATGTAGATCTTGGAACAGGATCATGGAACCGGAACAAGATCTTGGAACAGGATCGTAGAACTGGATTTAGATCTTGGAACAGGATCATGGAACCGGAACAAGATCGTGGAACAGGATCGTAGAACTGGATTTAGATCTTGGAACAGGATCGTGGAACTGGAACAAGATCTTGGAACAGGATCGTGGAACTGGATTTAGATCTTGGAACAGGATCTGGAACTGGAAGATCTTGGAACAGGATCGTAGAACTGGAAATAGATCTTGGAACAGGATCATGGAACCGGAACAAGATCTTGGAACAGGATCGTGGAACTGGATGTAGATCTTGGAACAGGATCACGGAACCGGAACAAGATCGTGGAAAAGGATCGTAGAACTGAATTTAGATCTTGGAACAGGATCATGGAACTGGATTTAGATCTTGGAACAGGATCATGGAACAGGATCGTAGAACTGGATTTAGATCTTGAAACAGGATCGTGGAACTGGATTTAGATCTTGGAACAGGATCACTGGACATTCTGAATTCATACTGTTAGTACCAGTAATACTGATTCAATTCAATATCAACAAATTCCATTATCATTTATCTTTCTTATGAGACAGCAAATCAGTCAGCAAATCACCATCACAGCAAATCACCATCGACGACCAAAACATGTGTCTACCACGGCTGTTCTGGAATCCTAAACTCCACAAGAACCCATACAAAGCACGCTTCATAGCTGGGGCGAGAAGCTGTGCTACTAAACAGCTAAACATCCTCGTTAATTGTAGTCTTAAACTCCTCCGAGAATACTTTAAGAAGTATTGTCAGACAATATACAATAACAGTGGTGTCAATGTGTTCTGGAGCATAGATTCTTCTGCACAGTTTCTTGAGTCACTGCAAGGCAGTGAAGTATTTAATCTCCAAATATATGACTTTACTACTTTATATACCAATTTAGACCTTAAAGAAGTTGATGATATGATAGAAGTTATAGATCTTATCTTTTCGGAAAGAAACAAGTATATCAATATTTGTAAATACGATACAAATAAGTGTTTCTTCGCAAAGAAGATCTATGACGGCTACCATAGTTTTGATAGAGATCAGCTCAAAGAAGCAGTACACTTTATCATCTATCACACATATATAGTTTTCGCAGGTAAAGTTTTTATCCAAGTCTTAGGAATCCCCATGGGTGGAAATTCCAGTTCCCCCATCGCGGATCTCACTCTCGCTAAACGAGAGTTTAACTTCATGCTTAATCTTTTAAAATCTAAAAAGTTCTCCCTAGCTAAGATTCTTTCTAAAACACGACGCTACGTCGATGATCTTATTACCACTAATTATCTCAACTTTGAAGCTCTCATCAAACAAATCTATCATCCTTCTCTTGAAATGGAGAGGTCAGGTAATGACAACAAGAACGTGAACTACCTGGACCTCAATATTTCTATCCAACCAAGCAAGGTTATTGTGTCTGTATATAACAAGACCGATGACTTTAATTTCTCTGTAGTTTCCTTAACATTTCCACAGAGTAATATCCCTCTAGAAGTAGGCCATAATGTATTTTATGGTCAAATCCTTAGGTATGCTAACATTTGTACTGAATTTGAAACTTTCCTTTTCAATCTTAAAAAAGTTTTCCAAAAACTGATTGAAAGAGGATATAGTAACTCCAATCTTGTAGACATTATTAAACGTTGCCTTAATAAGAATAGCTTAGTTTTTCAAAAATATGCAATTTTAGATAACAGTACAATTTTAGATCAATTTGTTTAGGTATTGGCACGCGAGGTTCGTCACATTCTGTACTGGTTAGTTATGCAGCTTGCTGCTGACCTCAAATAACTTGCTGTATGATTAGCCTGGGACTGAATGTGGGGCTGGACAGGCAGTTGCCTGCAACCTCCCTTTTATTTCAACGTACAAATTCAGGTTTTAATAGCTTTATATTAAGATATTCCACACGATTATAGCAATCATTGATCTTTCACCTCTACTGAACTCTTTCTTTTTTCTACCCCTTCCCTCTAAACTGTGTTGCTCAGGAATCCGGAGTCCTGGGTGGCCCAGCCTTGCAGTTGTAAGCTGTGAGGGGTACGTGGGCCGAAACCCCTCCGTTTCCCTTTGTCACCTGCTGATGGTACACCTACATCGCAGATGGCAGGGAGACCTTACAACTGTAGGGTAACCGCTGATGATTCACAGTTTAGTCTCTTCCGCCTCTCATGTCAATCCTTGAATTAGAAAATCGATGTACAGTATTTGTTATGTTTGTAGTATACTCATACACCTCTATAGATAAGACATTGGATTTGTACATCGCACCTGGGAATCATCTCTGAAGAGCTATTTTGTACGGGATTATAATCCACGAATTTAGCGTCTGTTTGATGGAGTTTGTTAATGATTGTCTGTATGCACCACTGCACGTGAGAGGGTGTTAATCTAAAAGCTTTGAAAGCTGTATGCTTTGAAGCTTTCATATCTGTGAACAGTTCGAGAGTCAATTTCGATGATTCCACGAAACATGAGTCATCGTACCTAACTACTACCAAGTGATAAGCATGGTACCATAGCAGTTGCTAGCTAGCTAGTAGTATAGACGACATCGATCGCTGTATTGGTGAACCCTGTATGGTACTTGTATGGTACCTACTTACGACCTACCATCCCAATGTAGGAGTTAATTTGCTAATATCTGTCCCTTCATTGGTGGAGGGAGTTTGTTTCTCCTTTCATTTCAGTATGTTCCTGTTGCAATAAAGCTGCACAATCCGAGTTTCGACCATGTTAATTTTTTCAGCAAATATTTTTCAACTATTTCAAGTCTTTTTAAAAATTGCTTTAAATTAAACGCCGGGGATCGTAAACAATCTCAACAAATTAACAACATACTGCGGGCAACTGGCAAGTGCACTGTGCACACCGTTGGATCAATAGATAAGGATATCAGGTTAAACATTATATCAAAGTGCCAATGAACACACGACAAGTGAATTAGGCTTTTACGTATTTGCGTGTAAAAATGCGGCAAAATATATACGTGGTAGGTTGCTGATTGTTTTGCTGGTGAATGAAAAGGCCTAGGTAATCTGATTCCCTTCTCTTTACGTCATGTCAGGTATGCCTATGGTATGTGTTTGATCACGCACGGAATTCCAAAATCAGTATGTAAAACAAATTTAAAAACAATGTAATGCAATGGAAAATTACCTGAAGTCAGTTGATGTAGGAATTCGTTTATTTTTTAGATCATCACCTACAACTGAAATTATTTATCGGTATGGACTGACGTAGGGATGCCTTAATCCTCTATTACTATATGGAGATAGAGGCAAAGATACTGGACGATACGTAAATGAAACTGAAAAGCACAAATAGAGAAGTAGTTTAGTAGGAAGCTGAATTTGAAAATATAAAGTGCAGTGACATACCTACTTGTACTGCGCAAAAGTACAAAGATACAAGTACCTACCTAGGTGTTAAGTTACATTACTGAAGTACGGAATTACTGAGAAGGGGCCGAGTCGTCGGGCAGCTTGGGATGCAGTTTTTGACCTGTTGAGCAGGGCCGTAATTCCCGGGGGGCTAGGGGGGCTGAAGCCCCCCCCCAAGATTTTTGAACTGATTCAAAAAAAATTCTAACTCCCTATTAAAATTTCCAACTTAACTGATCTTTACAGTTTACTCATTGAATGGGGAATGATATTGATGCATCATTCGCAATTGTGAAGGTTTCGGCACAATCCCACTTGTGCAAACCGCCGATTCGGCGCCTATAGGCGCCTATAAGTTTTTTTCGGCGCCGATTCGGCGCCTATAGGCGGTACCGCTTTTAGGCGCCTATAGGCGCCTATAATTGACATTTTCCAATTTTTCGGCGGTCATTGGCGCCTATAGGCGCCGATAAGCGCCGATAAGCGCCTATGGACCGCCTATCGGCGCTGTCGGCGCTTTTCGACCGCTTATCGGCGCCTATGTTTTCAACCGTCTATAGGCGCCTATAGGCGCCGATACTGTTTCTTCGTCCGATTTTGCCTTCTAGCAATCTGTGTTCTTCCGCCTTTTTTCGGCGCCTATAGGCGCCTATAGGCGCCGATGAATTAAAAGTAAAACAGTCCTAAATTGGCGTGCGCTTTCGTTTCACGGTATGTCAGGTTAGGGTTTGGGGTTAGGATTAAGGTTTGGGTTGGGGTTAGGGTTAGGGTTTGGGTTTGGGTTAGGGTTAGGGTTAGGGTTAGGGTCTGGGTTTGGGTTTTGGGCTTGGGGGTTAGGGTTTGGGTTAGGGTTTGGGTTAGGGTTTGGGTTAGGGTTTGGGTTAGGGTTTGCTGGGTTTGGGTTAGGGTTTGGGTTAGGGTTTGGGTTAGGGTTTGGGTTAGGGTTTGGGTTAGGGTTTGGGTTAGGGTTTGGGGTTTGGGTTGGGTTGGGTTAGGGTTTGGGTTTGGTTAGGGTTTGGGTTAGGGTTTGGGTTAGGGTTTGGGTTAGGGTTTGGGTTAGGGTTTGGGTTAGGGTTTGGGTTAGGGTTTGGGTTAGGGTTTGGGTTAGGGTTTGGGTTAGGGTTTGGGTTAGGGTTTGGGTTAGGGTTTGGGTTAGGGGTTTGGGTTAGGGTTTGGGTTAGGGTTTGGGGTTAGGGTTTGGGTTAGGGTTTGAGTTTAGGGTTTGGGTTAAGGTTTGGGTTAGGGTTTAGGTTTGGGTTATGGTTTGGGTTATGGTTTGGGTTATGGTTTGGGTTATGGTTTGGGTTATGGTTTGGCTTAGGGTTTGGCTTAGGAGGTTTGGTTAGGGTTTGGGTTAGGGTTTGGGTTAGGGTTTGGGTTAGGGTTTGGGTTAGGGGTTTGGGTTAGGGGTTGAGACCCTTGGGTTAACCCCAACCCTAACCCTAACCCTAACCCTAACCCAACCCTAACCCCAAGTTTAGCCCTAATCCTGACCCAACGATGTTGCGGGCCAATTTAGGACTACTTTAATTCATCGGCGCCTATAGGCGCCTATAGAATTTAGGCCAATGAATATAGGTCATAGACTCGGAGCTCAGCTAATAAAACTCATCCTCGCCAGTTCATGACTGTCTTAATTCATCGAAAAAGAGGAATAACATAGATTGCTAGAAATCAATATCGGCGCCTATAGGCGCCGAAATATAGGCGCCGATAAGCGGTCGAAAAGCGCCGACGGCGCCGATAGGCGGTCCATAGGCGCTTATCGGCGCTTATCGGCGCCTATAGGCGCCGATGACCGCCGAAAAAATGAAAAATGTCAGTTATAGGCGCCTATTGTATTGTATTGTATTGTATTGTAGGTTCCCCAAACTCGGAAGTAAGGGGGACAGTACCCTTAAGGGCACTGCCAGCACTGGGGCCACGGGACACCACTTATAGCGACGGCAAGTTGCCACTGGTACCCACTGGGTGCTCTGGCTTTATTGGGAACAGCATTTCAGTGACATTGGCTTGGTGAACTTCACTGAGCAATGGGGGTCCGGGTGTTAGGCCAGACAAGCCGCCTTTTACTGCTGCACACTACAGTTTGAGTCAACTATATCTCTGTCCAAAGCACAGAAAAATAGATTTACTCTCTCTGTCCACATTGCCAAGGGTCGGTCAAAAAGTCATAAAAGGTAAGTGTAGTTTTGAAGGCGTGAGCTGGGTTGCCTTCGGTAACATAAGTGTATTTAAAAAGTGGTACGGATTTCATTTTGAGTGGTGATTATCGAAATGTCAGGACCCTCCTGCTCTCCTTCCATTATTTTCTTGAATCAGCTGGTGTATCGTCGTCTTTTATTATTATTACCTTGTGTAGGTGTGCTTCTACGTTTGTTAGTTTTGTGAGATAGTGTTCTGTTGGGGAAAGGCTTCTTTTGTTATTTGTGGCTTTCTTTCAAAAATATTGGTGTTGTTGAAAAATTTTATCATTTTGTTGATTAGATGACTACTTTGCAGATCGTCAATGCTATCAAATTGGTATTTGTTGAATATTTCTTTTCTTTTATTGCTGAAATAAGAGCATTTATAAGAGCATTTATATGAGCATTTATAAGAGCATTTATATGATGCGCTGTTTCTAGGCAGTTCTCTTCCCAGTTGTAGTCAACGTATTTCATTACTTCTGTACAGTATTCACAGTGTTCATTATAACTCTGTTTTGTTTTTGTCATGCGATAGTTTAGGTTGTTATGATTGGATAATATTTTAATTAAAGTACTAATTTTCTCATAGTTTAGTGTTAAGATTTTGTTTGTCATTTTATTTGTCCTGTATTTATAAGCTTTAACTAAACCAGATGTAAGTATCTTAGCCTCACAGCTTATATCACTATATATAAATCTGTTTTCTATTGATCTATGGTAGTGTTTGTTAATGATATTAATAAATGTTGTGAATGGTGCTTTATTATACAGCGGATTTGATACTTGTTTTAAGGAACCTTTCTTAGCAAGGTAGTCAGCTATTTCATTTCCTTCATGACCTTCGTGGCCAGGTATCCAGTTGAGATTGACTGTGTTATTTCCTCCCAGCTCATTAAGTGAGTTATGGCAAATTTTTATTAATTCATTTTTTGTAAGTTTGTTCATTAGAAACTTAAGTACTGCTTGTGAATCTGAATAGAATTCGATATTTAAATTACTTAAGTTTTTGTTTCGTATGATTTCGCTAGCTTTCCATATGGCAATTGCTTCTGCTTGGTAAATGCTGGTGTGTGTTGGGAGTGGTTCTGCTACCTCATTTATTTCTTCTTCACTGAATGTTATACCGATTCCTGTGTTGCCTTTTCATTTTTGACCCATCTGTGAAGATTAGAAGGATTGATTCACATTCTTTCACTTGTATACTGTCCCTGTTTTCAATGTTGATTTTGTATGTTTTGTTTAAGATTGAGAAAGGACTAATTTTGTCTGAAATTGGGTTTGGGTCAATTTTATCACATTTTTTAATTCCCAATCAATTATTTCTTGTGTTGATTGTAATTTTTTCATTTTTATAGTTATTCATGTTCCAGTGTTTTTCAGTCTTGAGAGTTAATGCTCTTTTTAAAGCTGTTTCTTCTAATTTTAACTCAATTGGTGCCATATTAAGGAGTAAATTTAGGGAGTACTTTGGGAGTGCTAGTTTTACACCTTGTTATCATATGTTGTGCCATAGTTTGTATAGGAGTTATTTTAGCTATTTGTGATTTTGTTAGGTTCATTGCCCAAACAATAGATCCATAACTTATAATCGGTATGATGATTGTCTTGTATATCCAGAGCATTTGTTGTGGAGATATTCCCCATGCCCATTTGCTACCTATTGCCCTTTTTGTGGCAAAAGAGCCTTTTACTCTTTTGACTACATTCTCGATGTGATCATTCCATTTTAGTTTATTATCAATTGTTATTCTAAGTATTTTACTGTTTTTGATATCTCAATTTTGTGACCATCAAGTTTGATTGATTTTGGTGTTTATTTTCCTGGTTGTAGACCAGAAAATTACTTTTGTTTTAAGTGTGCTGATTTCTAGTGAGTTTTGGTTACACCATTTCATTATTTTCTCAACCATGTTTTTTGTGTTTATTTTTATTCCATATATATCTTTCCCAGTACTGAGTAGACTGACATCATCTGCAAATGATTGTATATTGTCACTGTATTATATAATCAAATTTTTAAGCTATAATGGTCCATAGAGGATTGCACAGATTCAATTAATTCTATGTTTTTTGAGAAGTGAAATTTAAAATTTTGGCAGAGCTTCCGCAGGGCAAAGAAGCCCTACTTCAAACTGCTGAACAAAATTCCCCAATATCACTTGATTTTAGTGTGACAGATTGGGACCTCACTGGTAGATCTGGAGGATTTTAGTTCTCATCCGGCTAAAAGCACAAAGAACTATTGACTGTAAGAGGAAAGACTAATGGCTGATACAGCGCTAGTCTGTTAGGTTGCACATTGTTCTTATACTCCAAGAGCATAAGAAAGTTGGCAGCCTACTTGTTGCTTCTTAGTCTTAACGCACCATCGCTGTAGTATTAGCAAGCTAATCTACAGACTACGGCCTCGGGAGCAGCAACGAAGCTCCGTTCCAGGGAATCTCACCGATGTTCTGATTTAACGGTATGGTGCCCGAATCATCAGAACCTGGTAGGCGCCTATAGGCGCCGAAAAGCGGCACCGCCTATAGGCACCGAATCGGCGCCGAAAAAAACTTATAGGCGCCTATAGGCGCCGATTCGGCGCCTTTAGGCGCCGAATCGGTGGTTTGCACAAGTGGTAATGTGCCAAGGTTTCAACATCATATCAACTCTTCATGTATGCTAGTTTGTAGGTATCATCATGGTATTTTTTATCTACAAACCACAGTACAGAAGTGCTGTAATAAATCCATGTCTCCATAGTAAGTAGGCAAAAATAATAATAATAAGGAAAGGAATAACTAAATATCGTGCTCATATCATGCTCATAACATGCTCATAGAATTATGCCAGTGACAAACTGGAATGAATAAAAAAAATTCAATAATTGAGGGCGAGCTCCGGATGGAGGATAGAGTGTCTTCTAACCATTGGGCGAAACGGTGGTTGAATGCACCGGTCATGCTAATGATTGGGCGGAGTGGGGTGCCTTGCTTGTGTACTTTGGGCAGAAGGTTTCGCCCAATGGTTAGGAGACACTCTGTCCGCCATCTGGAGCTCGCTCTCAATGATCAAGGACTCCTTCAGCCTCAGGGATATCTTGGGGAAGTCAAAAAGATTCAATGATGTTCATAATAATTTAACGCCTTAAAACAAGCAAGTGCTCTGGGCTAACAATGGGTCATCAGTTGGGTAAGGAGGATTATGAGGCACAATATGTCTGCACACGGTTTTTTAACATGAAAAATTGCTCAAGACTTGTTAAAGTACCATTGTATACGACTCATAATTTTCACGATTCTTACCCATTTCTGTAGCCCAAAATTCATTCTCAGACATTGAAAAACCCAAAAATTTTCCGGCGAGCTCCGCCCCCCTAACCCCCGGCCAGGGGCTCTGCCCCTGGACCCCGCTGGGGGCTGCGCCCCCAGACCCCTGCCGCCAGGGGCTCCGCCCCAGGACCCTTTCCCTGGGCTCGCTTCGCTCGCCCAGCCCCCCCCAACTCGAAATTGAGAATTACGGCCCTGCTGGTGAGATTCCACTTCGGTACTTCTACCTAGTACTAGTAGCTGTAACAGTGTAACCTGTCTCTTCAGGTTTTACTAAATGGTTATCGGTTGAGGAGCAGTACGTCACCGGTTCTTTTCGCACGAGGGGGAGCCGACTGCCGAGTGTGATAAGTCCCTTATACCAACATACCAGGAGGCAAGCCGAGTTGGAAACCTGATATTTACTCCACAATAATGACTCAGTTAGTACCTATTCTTCTATTCTGACAAACACCCATCATCTATTATTATTTTGCGAGTTTCGTCATAAGTAGGTACAGATTGATGTTTTGATGACACCGTGAAGGTCATCAAGTTACTGATTATAATTTCGATAACCTCTGTTTATTCTTTTTATTCACTCGTTTTTCTTACCTTTTTCTTCACTTCAAAGTTAATAACCCGCGAGAAAAAGCTAAAAAGCCACGTGACTCAAATTTGTCAGGCGTTGCCTGACCCCCTCGCGCGCAGAATCGCGCATTTAGTTTCTGCTTCTCCATAAAATTGATTAAACCAATAAACTGGTAAAATTTTGCGTCACGTTTTCTTATCGCACTGCAATAACTTGCAAAAAATGGTTTAATTACTACTTATAGAGTTTTAGCGCTGTCTTTAGTTCTTTCTTTCATTAGGTACCTATAACTATTCAATTGATTCGTGATTCTAGACATTAAGAAATCTCACTGATATTCATCTGTAAATTTTCTTGTCACCTTAACGAGTAATTCAAATTGACTGACAGGAGCTCTAACCCAGACCATACACCATAGCCCGGACATTGATATAAATCACTGTGGCTGCGCTACGCGGAATATGAAAGTTAGGAACTTTCTCGCGCGTGCTGAAGTGCCCTCACATTTAAATTTTGCAGCTATATAGTTTTCTCACCTTTGTACGCGGATTTTGAATTTTCTGCAAGTAAAGGGTTTGATCTGCATTTTCCAACAATCCCAGTTTTCTCAGCACATTTACTTGCTGAGTTATGGCCCGTTGAAAATCACGGAAAATCATTCGTCTTTGTTTGTTCTTAGCTTCTAGGCGCATGGCGTCGCGGGAATGGGAAAACGGTCTTGAAAAGTTCAATATTTCTAGAATAACATCAAAATTTCAAAGTTGCACACCTAAGCGCCAATAAGTCATTTGTTGAAATCAAGGTGAATCCTTATTCTCCCTGACCAATGAACATATCTCGGGGGACTTGTCCCGGGGGACCTTTAACTCTTGAGCCCATCATTCGAATAACCTGCTCAGAGTTTTGTCATAATCTCTCGTGGCTCCTTGAATAGTATTTCAGTAATTCTTGCAACGTGACGCAAGGTGCGACAATCCCGTTGAATCGCCGTTACCTGTATGCCTTGGGTACTGATAACTTTAATATAATGTCATTTCACAGGGTGTCGTTGAAGGTAATATCCTCTGCTCACGTGTCATATATGCTTGCAGCTAAGTAGTGGGTAAGTGCTACAGCCCTACCTCACTACAGTAGGAGCGTGCGGGCTTGAAAGGATAATATTAATACCTGCAGCATTATATTTATGTGAGTATCCGAACAGTGTAGCTCTGATCCTCTCCTGTAGCTATCAGTCCACAGAGCTGGGTCGAATCTGAGCGTTAGCGTAGTAATACGCTGAGTAATAATGTTGAGCCACGAAGGGGCGAGCCATTATTACGAACCGTATTAATTATTCTAGCGATTGGATGAATTCATTATTTCATAATTCGTCATAACACTACAGACTTATAAAATCGCCGTTCCGCATAATCATATAAATTATTCGACTTTTTAAGCCGTCCGGCCTGCAGCTTTGACATTTATAACGTTTTCTATGAAATTGAAATAGTACGAGGTTAGCTCATTTGAGCTCTACACTCTGTTCACTTTAATATCAATTACAGTTTTAATGAAAACGTCGCGAGTTCAATAAAGTTATTAGTGCTCCTAAGCAGCATCGAGTGAGCCCCATCATTACTACCTGCCGCCTCTGACTCGCAGCCCTAGCTCGACTAGTAGTTGCTGCTTTAGGTTCCTTCACCCCTTTTAAATTCTAGAATTATAATAGAACCATCATCTTTTTACCATCTTCAACCTGAACCTTGAGTCACGACGATTATTCGATGTTCAAGTTTCAACCATCTATAGCTCTTTAATTTAGGGTGCGTTTAGAGTGAATTTGGGGTGAGCCTAGGGTGCATTCTGTTTTGGAGAGGTGCCCTTAGGGTGCATTTGGGGTGAATTAAAGGTGCAATTAGGCTGCATTTAGGCCTAGGGTGTGTCGAACGACTGGTCATTGACCATTCTTATTTGTGTCGCACCTTCGCAAATGATACTTGAAGTCCAAGATTTAATCACTTATTAGCGCAACCGGTCATTTGGACAAAAGTTTCAAATTCGTTTTTGTTTAAACTTAAAAAAAGGCCAACAAGGTATCCATTTTAGCGTTTCCTCCTTGCGCGATGTAGATCGCGAGTGGTGAAAACAAATGATCAAGACTAAAATCAGATAAGCTGATATTATAATCGATTTAGATATTGATATGCTGTGATGCAATCCAAGGATGTCTGTATCATGTTTTGGACTGGCTAAATGTTTAGAAGCAACTGATTTGATGGGCCGCGCAGCTTGCATGCCAGGACAACTTGAATAAAAGAATAAGATTCCATCTGTAATTCTTGACAGATTTTCAATTTTCATTGTATTAAGCTCCCTATACTAATGAATACCTTTGAGAACTCCCTATCTCTATACCTGGTGCTCCTACAAGACACCAAGTGCTCCTACAAGACACCAAGTCGTGCCAGTACAGCAATTCTGCTCTCTTTGATGTTGCTATTTGTGACGTAAAAGCACACGACTATTGCATTCAATTATTTATCTTTTATTCTTTTATTACTTCTGATTCCCTTGTTCGCAGAAATTTAAGTTTATGTTGCCTTTCATTTGAAGATCAAGTGAGCAAGTGATCGGCAAAACCAATTTCGCTGTCGTGGCTACGAAATAGCGAAATGGTATGTAAAGTGAAAATGCATGTGTTCTTGTCGTTTAGCCTATATTTGTTGGCAGTTATGTAGCTTGAAGCTTCTAGAGAGTAAAATTATAATGAGTTACCCTAATCTTAATACGACAAAACCTTAATGACCCTGACTTTCTGAGTCAACGTTATAGGAATCCACTTGATACTTTGGTGTATTTAATTAAAGCGTTACTGAGTTAAATCATATATGGTTGAAACGTCTGGGCTTCATTTTCTTGAGGGTTGTAGACAGTAGAGACTATCCGAATTCTCCTGTTCGCAATGCAATGTCCAGTTTCGTTGCAATGTCCAGTTTCTGCCAATGAAGCAATGAGTTAAGTAAAATCATTCACGTCGGCTTTTACTGGCGCTGTCAGGGAATTCATCGTTCCTGAAATTTCCGGATTATCAAGCTTGAACAAGCTTGATAAACATTACTTTGTAGTTATTAGTTAACTCGTAGTTAGTCCTTCTTGAAAATCTATAGCCGCATCCAGTGACCAATTGCCCACTGACCACTGACATTCACGTATCCTATTTCTTAAATTTACTTGGATATTTTAATACCAAATCTGAATCCAAAACATAAAGTCAGAAATTCAATCGCATGTACTATAAACTTATAAATTGTTGATATTTGATCTATTTTCACAAATTTTTTAATCTAAACTTTGGGTCCGTACTAACTTGATAGTGCCCATTAGATCTATGATTTGATAGGATCTGTGAACTGTGCTTGAACAATTGTACACTGATATTCTGATGTCTGCGCTAACAGCTGGTAATATAAATAGCACCACCTTTAACGGCTCCATCAGCTGTTCTTGCAGGCTTGTTGCCGCACAATCGCACCCAGACACTTACATCATCTCCATTAATTCTCTGCTGTACGAAAATTGATCAAATCAAATCATAAGTCCATGATCAAACAGTATGTGCCTGAACGGGGTATAATACGCGTAAGATTGGCGTTACACAGTTGTTGATCAGCTATATATCTTTGTTCGCCGGGGACTTTCTAGCATTACCTACTAATTTGTTCATTCTCGAGCCTTAAAATCATAACGTCCATTTCAGTCATAGGCAGCAATTTTCAGCCTAAAATTAACAAAATTTTGCACTTCAAATGAGTTATAATTTTCATTTCTTTTTCCAAATCTAATTCCATTCTAACAGTTTTTCCCATGTTACTCCCCTAAGAGTGAAATGTTGTAGTGCGTCCATCCCCCTTAAACTTCCCATTCCTACTCTCCAATTCTACCATATTAACAAAATTCTACTTTCTTTCCATTCCCTGATTCCCATTCCCACTTTCCACTCCCACTTTCCAATCCCACTTCCTATTCCCACTGTCCATGGTCCATTCCCACTTTGATTCCGGCTTCCTGATTCAGACTGGCAGCCCTGCACTGCCTGATGACCCTGGGGAGTGAATGGGACTTGTTCCCTTCCGCAACGTCTGCTTTTCGAACCATTCCCTATGCAGCAGAATATGTCCCATTTGACCCCTCACCCGAAGCAAAAGTTATTTTATCATTTAAATATTAGCACCCTGTTCTAATTCGTACTGGAGCTAGCTTCACAAGCTTGGTGCTCGAAAGGATGTCTTTTGAGTTTGGTGCGGGAGTCACGTATTCATTCAGCTGGGGCCCGCTGACGTCACGAATGTAGACAAGCTGACAAGGGTAGTTTAAAAATAAGGTATAATCAATTATTGAGTAGCAGCGTATTTTGCTGAAGGAGCTCTGGTCGTGACGTTAGAAGTATTATTCCTATATACCCGCCCTGCAAAACCATCTCATTATCTCAATGACATTTTACTGGCTTTTTATTGATATTTCTCTGCGCTTCATCTGTCATTTTCATCATGCTTAGTGTTATGTGCGCTGAACGTTTGAGGAGACCTGAATAAAATGCTTCTTGAGCAATAACGATTCCTAATTGCAATTTTCTTATGCCATAATAGCATAATGTTTATGCAGCTCTAGGCTTCCAGATACAGATTGTTGGGTATTTGGAATTCCTTTTTAAATTAAAAAAAGGGTGTTGTCAACTGACGACTGTTTTATTTGTCCAGGTAATCTTATAATAGTATAATATCACCAAATTGATATTTTGTTAGCTATATGTGGCTCTATATTTGGTTATGGGGACTGACTGCTGTATGCTACTTTCCTATAATAACCATTTTGACATAGAACTGTAATTTGTAGAAGCGGTAGAGAATTCGTTGTATGCGATTTGTTTCCATCTCCAGAATTACCAGCATTTTTTTAGATATTGTTATTGAAAATCTCGATGTTCGCTTTTGACCCTAATTTGTCTTGTAGGATGGCTGATTTGTGTTGATTGGAATGCTGGAGTTCGGTGAAGCAGGTGTTTCACCCACCACAGTTACTGACAGACCCCATTATTGGATCACGTTCAGCGAAGGGGTGAGTTATTTCAAACACAAGGAAATTGCTTTTCCTATCAGTATCAGCATTATTATCGCATATATCTGCATGTATTTGGATTGATATTGATTCTACTTAATACTAAATTTTTCTCAGATGGGTATCAAAAACTCCGAAGAAAGTTCTGTGATGAGACCTATGATATTTTGAACACTTACTAAGCTTACCGGGTCCCATCTGTTCTTGTCCATACTTTTGGCATTCATAGTTTCCTGACTTTAAGGCCTTTGTACGTAAGCGTTATGCAATGATGATTTGATATTGAGTTAGAGATCGTAGGTCCAGCCAAATTATTCACAATATTTTGAACACTCACATCCAAGGGCCTACTGGTTGACTATTTCCTCATATCCCAGGGTCTACTGGTTGACTTTTTCCTCTTATCCCAGGGTCTACTAGTTGACTATTTCCTCATATCCCAAGGTCTACTGGTTGACTATTTCCTCATATCCCAGGGTCTGCTGGTTGACTATTTCCTCACATCCCAGGGTCTACTGGTTGACTATTTCCTCACATCCCAGGGTCTGCTGGTTGACTATTTCCTCACATCCCAGGGTCTGCTGGTTGACTATTTCCTCACATCCCAGGGTCTACTGGTTGACTATTTCCTCACATCTCAGGGTCTGCTGGTTGACTATTTCCTCACCTCCCAGGGTCTACTGGTTGACTATTTCCCCACATCCCAGGGTTTACTGGTTGACTATTTCCTCACATCCCAGGGTCTACTGGTTGACTATTTCCTCACATCCCAGGGTCTACTGGTTGACTATTTCCTCACATCCCAGGGTCTACTGGTTGACTATTTCCTCACATCCCAGGGTCTGCTGGTTGACTATTTCCTCACCTCCCAGGGTCTACTGGTTGACTATTTCCTCATATCCCAGGGTCTACTGGTTGACTATTTCCTCACATCCCAGGGTCTGCTGGTTGACTATTTCCTCACATCCCAGGGTCTGCTGGTTGACTATTTCCTCACATCCCAGGGTCTATTGGTTGACTATTTCCTCATATCCCAGGGTCTGCTGGTTGACTATTTCCTCACATCCCAGGGTCTACTGGTTGACTATTTCTTCACATCCCAGGGTCTACTGGTTGACTATTTCTTCACATCCCAGGGTATGCTGGTTGACTATTTCCTCACATCCCAGGGTCTACTGGTTGACTATTTCCTCATATCCCAGGGTCTGCTGGTTGACTATTTCCTCACATCCCAGGGTCTGCTGGTTGACTATTTCCTCATATCCCAGGGTCTGCTGGTTGACTGTTTCCTCACATCCCAGGGTCTGCTGGTTGACTATTTCCTCATATCCCAGGGTCTACTGGTTGACTATTTCCTCATATCCCAGGGTCTACTGGTTGACTATTTTCTCACATCCCAGGGTCTACTGGTTGACTGTTTCCTCACATCCCAGGGTCTGCTGGTTGACTATTTCCTCATATCCCAGGGTCTACTGGTTGACTTTTTCCTCACATCCCAGGGTCTACTGGTTGACTATTTCCTCACATCCCAGGGTCTACTGGTTGACTATTTCCTCACATCTCAGGGTCTGCTGGTTGACTATTTCCTCACATCCCAGGGTCTGCTGGTTGACTATTTTCTCATCCCAGGGTCTGCTGGTTGACTATTCCTCATCCAGGTCTACTGGTTGACTATTTCCTCCTCCAGGGTCTACTGGTTGACTATTTCCTCACATCCCAGGGTCTACTGGTTGACTATTTCCTCATATCCCAGGGTCTACTGGTTGACTGTTTCCTCACATCCCAGGGTCTGCTGGTTGACTATTTCCTCATATCCCAGGGTCTACTGGTTGACTGTTTCCTCACCTCCCAGGGTCTACTGGTTGACTATTTCTTCACATCCCAGGGTCTACTGGTTGACTATTTCCTCACCTCCAGGGGTCTACTGTTGACTATTTCCTCATATCAGGGTCTGCTGGTTGACTGTTTCACATCCCAGGGTCTGCTGGTTGACTATTTCCTCATATCCCAGGGTCTACTGGTTGACTGTTTCCTCATCCCAGGGTCTGCTGGTTGACTATTTCCTCATATCCAGGGTCCTACTGGTTGACTATTTCCTCATATCAGGGTCTACTGGTTGACTATTTTCTCATCCAGGGTCTACTGGTTGACTATTTCCTCATCCAGGGTCCACTGGTTGACTATTTCCTCATATCCCAGGGTCTGCTGGTTGACTATTTCCTCATCCATGATCCCAGGGTCTACTGGTTGACTATTTCCTCACATCCCAGGGTCTGCTGGTTGACTATTTCCTCATATCCCAGGGTCTACTGGTTGACTGTTTCCTCATCCAGGGTCTGCTGATTTGACTATTTCCTCATATCCCAGGGTCTACTGGTTGACTATTTCTCATATCCCAGGGTCTACTGGTTGACTATTTTCTCACATCCCAGGGTCTACTGGTTGACTATTTCCTCATCCAGGGTCTACTGGTTGACTATTTCCTCATCCCAGGGTCTACTGGTTGACTATTTCCTCATCCCAGGGTCTACTGGTTGACTATTTCCTCATCCCAGGGTCTACTGGTTGACTATTTCCTCACATCCCAGGGTCTATTGGTTGACTATTTCCTAACATCCCAGGGTCTGCTGGTTGACTATTTCCTCTCATCCCAGGGTCTACTGGTTGACTATTTCCTCACATCCCAGGGTCTATTGGTTGACTATTTCCTCACATCCCAGGGTCTACTGGTTGACTATTTCCTCATATCCCAGGGTCTACTAGTTGACTATTTCCTCACATCCCAGGGCCTACTGGTTGACTATTTCCTCATATCCCAGGGTCTGCTGGTTGACTATTTCCTCATATCCCAGGGTCTGCTGGTTGACTATTTCCTCTTCGTGTTCATCCTGCTGATGTTTGTGGTGGGAGTGATCTGTAACAGTCTCGTGCTGCACACCTTCCAATCCCACGCCTACCGCAGTGGTAAGGTCCTCTTCAGTCATCTCTGTGTCACAGATCTCTTAACCGAAATCACACAGGTATGTTATTGTGTCTTTCTGTTACTGCTCGGATTTTGCTATTTTCTATGTTCGAATTTCGGCAAACTCAATGAAACGTTTGAATCCAGGATTTCGGATCATTTTCCTACTATATTTCTTATGAAATTATCAATTAGGTCGGATCATAAGCACTATTAATAAGTTAATAAGACTACATGCTTTACCTATGGACCACGGACGGAAGTTCGACACCTTGGAATTCGACAGCCAGAAAGTTAGAAAATCTCACAGCCTTTCGAACTTCTCCTCGCCAACAGACTGAAGTCCGACAGCCCTCAAGCGCAAGTGTGTCGGACCTCCGAGTTGTCGAACTTCCATCCCCAAATCCGCTTCATTTCATCACCCACTTCAATTAACACTCTTGTATGTAGTTGACCCGCTCTTCCTCCCCCTGTCAGGCCCCTACCGCTATCACCCACTTCATCTACCAATCGCTCCCTCCAGCATCCTGTGCCTCTTCTCAGGCTTCATGTTCGATGTGCTTACCCTCACTTCTCTCTTCCTCACTGCAGGTTATGTGTGGACTTTTGAGGCAGTAATGACTGAATAAGGTAGAATTCAGTTATAAATTGAGTTTCCCATCAATTTTTACCTTAAAATGATGGGCTTAACAAGTTAGAAGCTTATATCTCCAGAATTGTGGCCATATTGGCCGAAAATAGGTCAACGCCACTGTGGTGCACTCGCTCTGCATGGCCATCGTCATTTTCATTTAATCTTAAAAACTAAAAATGATCAGCTCGTTGGGAACATCCATGGAACCTAATGTGATTAAAATCCCATTGATTGTTTCAGTTTGCTGTGTTGACAGGACGTTGGCCCTCACAAAGCCTATCCAATACAAGAACCTGATGAGTAGGAGTGTTACTATCAGCGCCGCTACTGGTAATACCATCTTCTGATGCTTAGTTGATTCTCTCACTGTCCATCTCTTCACGGAGAATTAGACCTTAACTGCTTTAGAGATATCTCCACAGATGGATGACATTCTAACAAGCTGACCGGCTGTTACAAATCGCTGTTCTCTCTGAATTTGACTTTAGTTGAATGTAGTCCCTCGTGAGAATGACGCGCCGCACGCTAATTCTCAACCGCTGGCGCCTTGGCTGCGGGTACCAGTCAATCTCTGTATCTCGTGAGACTATGACTATCTGTTAGTGTGGATATATGATCATACTCTGCTCTCAACCACCCTTCAATTCAGGGAGCTGGTTGCTGTCTGGCGCCATCATCAGTGGCTTTGTAGCCACGTTTATTATCGAGGAGGGCGAGTGGAAAGTGTACAAGAACTACAGTAACCTCGCTCTGTGCGACCCCCAGGTGAGCCCCACAAC
The DNA here is from genome assembly GCA_011033025.1 of Beroe forskalii. Classification (NCBI taxonomy): domain Eukaryota; kingdom Metazoa; phylum Ctenophora; class Nuda; order Beroida; family Beroidae; genus Beroe; species Beroe forskalii. The sequence goes on from WFMF01000025.1 coordinate 347,120, forward strand.
ACTCAACCAATCAGCGCGGAGTGTCTTGCAAATCACTCACATTGATTGGTAAAACCTCAAAGCACTATGAGTGGAGTGCTTTTTTAGTATAATTTATTTTTCATGTATTTAAATTTTGAGACGAGCTCCGTTCGTTGATATGATATAGTAATACGAGAATCTCCATGGCCTATTTTTCCTGCTCAACCAATAGTAAGGGTACAAAAACGCCGTATTAGTTGAGCTGAAGTTAAATATTAATGCAATTTAAAGCATGGGGGAAATGTTTTTGAATTTCTTTTTAATGTAATTTAAACCTTGCATAAATCCATAAGATTTTCAGCTAAAGATGAAAGGATACTAATGATAGAATATTTTCATATTTATAAATATCGGGAACTGGTGGATACTGGGTGGATACTAATGGTAACTGTGGATACTAATGGTAACTGGGTGGATACTAATGGTAACTGCGGATACTAATGGTAACTGGGTGGATACTAATGGTAACTGTGGATACTAATGGTAACTGGGTGGATACTAATGGTAACTGTGGATACTAATGGTAACTGTGGATACTAATGGTAACTGTGGATACTAATGGTAACTGGGTGGATACTAATGGTAACTGGTGGATACTAATGGTAACTGGGTGGATACTAATGGTAACTGTGGATACTAATGGTAACTGGGTGGATACTAATGGTAACTGGGTGGATACTAATGGTAACTGGGTGGATACTAATGGTAACTGGGTGGATACTAATGGTAACTGGGTGGATACTAATGGTAACTGGGTGGATACTAATGGTAACTGGGTGGATACTAATGGTAACTGGGTGGATACAACGACTAATGGTTACTGGGTGGATACTAATGGTAACTGTGGATACTAATGGTAACTGGGTGGATACTAATGGTAACTGGGTGGATACTAATGGTAACTGTGGATACTAATGGTAACTGGGTGGATACTAATGGTAACTGGGTGGATACTAATGGTAACTGGGTGGATACTAATGGTAACTGGGTGGATACTAATGGTAACTGGGTGGATACTAATGGTAACTGGGTGGATACTAATGGTAACTGGGAGGATACTAATTTAACTGAGTATGGGGTTTTACTGAGCTACAGGGGCTCGCAAGTTGTGGTAACTAATTTCTAAAATTCACATTTGTGCACAGCTATTCTGGTTTTTTGCAAATAAATTTTATCTCGTGGATACTTTTTATTTTAGTATCACCCAGTTACTCACTCAGTTACCATAGTTACCATTAGTTACCATTAGTTACCAAATTTGGGCTCCAGTATCCACGAAAATTGATTTTTACAAAGTGGTGGTAACTGATGGATACTAATTCGTCCGTGGATACTAATGGATACTAAATGGTGACTAACGGCAATTTTTGGTATCCGTGGTAACTGGGTGGATACTAAATGGTAACTGATGGTAACTAATGGTAACTAATGGATACTAATTTAGTATCCACGGTGGATACTATTTTAGAAAAATTAGCCACCAGTATCCATTAGTATCCGTGGATACTAAATCTGAAATTTAGTATCCACCCAGTATCCACCCAGTATCCACCCAGTTACCACGGATACTAATGGTAACTAATGGATACTAATTTTCATCATGTTCCTGTGGTACAACATTGCCTTCACAAGGTGTGCCGGCCTGATTAACTTCGAGACACTTTGACTCATGGCTTCACAGTTACAGATATGGGAATACGGGATGAATAGGAATACATAAATATTGCGGCAATAATAATCGCGTCAAATTTCTATAATCAATGTGTCAAATATCAAGATATCAATATCTATACTAAGTGAAATTCTATAACAGGTGCCTATCTCAGTATCTTGAGCCGATGACAATCCAGACACTAGGTCACGTATAACGAGTTCTAACGCACACACACAAACTATAGCAACGATGTGGGAGTAGCAACACAAAATGTCAGTTGGCGTATCCAATTACATTCTGACAGTTGATAGGCCGCAATAAATTGTACGACTTCAGCACCTCTGAATATGACAGGGCAGTACGTAGGCATATGATATGCTCCATGTACTTCACTTGAAAGCTTCAAGATCGGTTTGGGCAGGTTCCTTGAGCAGTTCCCGGACACGCCACCTGTTCCGGGGTACACAGCTATGAACAACAACTCATTGCTGAGCTGGAAGGAGACGCGCATGACGCAGATGTCCTGAGCACGCCCAGTCAAACAACCCTAAACGTACCTAAACGTACGTACGAAAATAGAATCACAAAGGAGAATTGAAAACAGATTAGGATAATATCGTATTCGTTTGCAAACAGGGTTTGTCATCTCAGCTCTGAGCTTCGGTCATTTGCGAATCCTGTAAACAGGAAAAGAAACAGAAAATTCGAAAAGTTGACAGTTGAATTGAAATGATTAAATTTATAACACGATCAAACAATCTCGATAAGTTCTGCCATGACGAGTGACGACGCGACGTAACCGGGGACATGACTTGAATGAATGAATTAATGAAGTCCAATAAATTAAAATGCCGCGCGCGCAATGATGCGCGCGCGTTTAATTATCCAAATTTGCGCAAAGTTATTGCTATTCAAACGATAGTTTTAAATGCGCGGCGTAAATACTCATCAAAGAATACATGGACGGTCAGACATATGGCAGGTGTCGCCACCTCGAGAAATGAGAATTCTTCTGAAATTTCCGATCGCGCGGCGCCATGTACGTAGGTGAATATACTGTTAAATCAGTATCACACGCGTACAAATTGTGGTTTTGTGGAAATTGCAGACACTGATCTCAGAGGTGGCGACACCTCAGTAGTAAGTAATGTGAAAAAGACAAAATATTTTGCATTTTACTTAATAATTTGACGAACATTGCCCGTCCAATTTATAGCTGAATAGAGGACAACTTTAAAAAAGCTGACGTGTGCGCGGCGCGTTTCGCGACGCCCCTGGTTCCTGGGGGAAACGTGCCAGCCGCTTGACGCTTCAGCTTCGCCGTTCTTGTCAGTGGGAGTCTGGGACTATAGTCAAGCCATAGCCATTAAAAGTTTCAATCAATTTCATTTTAAATTTTCATCTGATAAATTTCGAAATCGAATGATTGAGGAAGTTAAAAGCAAATAAAACTATTTTAATTTTTAGTAACTGTAAAATTGCAAAATGTTTAAATTCTCTCATTATTAATCATGATTCAACTGCGGTCATTTTTATGTCGATTATATTATTATCATAATATAATTTGCCTTCACAATACTAGTACTAAAAATACAAAAATCATGATCCAAAGAAATTCTATCATGATAAAATGAACATGATCGAATGAAATTAAAATAATGAAATTAAAATAATGATAAATATAAATAAATATCAAAATCGAATATCGGTCTCAAATTAACTCCCAAAATAATTATCGGCAGCGTTTATTAAGGGCCATCCTTTTCTTATTATATAGGTCACGAAAAGCCGGTAAGATTAACTTTAAGACGATGATTCGCAGTTTATATCATTAATTATTAATATTTGGAGTACAGTGTAGATAGAATTAAGTCCAGTTCTCCGAGAGCTACTTTAGGAGGATCCCACAGGGCTACAGGCCGCAGGGCTGCTCATCTTCTCATCTCCTCACTCGGCACATGAGACAGCTCCACGCAAAGATGCACATCACAGCTCCAAAGATGCAGAGAGCGGCCATGTTAGGCCACCACATCGTGCCCTGAAAAGCGCGAGTCAAATCATTGAATGTGAAACAGGGTGATCAATAGAGTGGTGTCAGGATGATCAATGCACCGGTGTCAGAGTGATGAATGGACTGGTGTCAGGGTGATCAATAGACTGGTGTCAGGGTGATGAATAAACTGGTGTCAGGATGATCAATAGACTGGTGTCAGGGTGATGAATAAACTGGTGTCAGGTTGATCGATAGACTGGTGTCAGAGTGATCAATACACTGGTGTCAGGGTGATGAATAAACTGGTGTCAGGATGATCAATAGACTGGTGTCAGGGTGATGAATAAACTGGTGTCAGGTTGATCGATAGACTGGTGTCAGAGTGATCAATACACTGGTGTCAGAGTGATAAATAAACTGGTGCCAGGGTGATCAATAGACTGGTGTCAGGGTTATCAATATACTGGTGTCAGGGTGATCAAAAGACTGGTGTCAGAGTGATCAATAAACTGGTGTCAGGTTGATCGATAGACTGGTGTCAGAGTGATCATTACACTGGTGTCAGAGTGATTTCACTGTAGATGGTAAATTTACAGTAAACATGACCAGGAATACTGGAAGAGTCCAGGCTTGTTGGTATGAAAAGGTTGCAATATAGCAATATAAGTCCGTATACCAGTGCAGGGTCCACACACTTACGGGATCAATTCCATAGCGGAGCAGAACATCAGTTCCGTTGTTGAAGAAACAAGGGTGGGGGCCCGGACAATCTGAGGAAAGTGAATCCAATAAAATAGGTGGAACTGGCATATGAGATTCAAAGATAAAATTTTATCAGTTATCTCCGAAAAAAAAAAAAAAAAAAAAAAAAAAACTTTCCAATCTCAATAAAAATACTTGTTAGTGAATGGCAATCTTGGAGCTTTGAAGGGCAGCCAACCTATGTCGAGTCCCTGGAACTCGTTTATCATGAGCATGTCAAAGCCGTATCTAATCCAGGAGATATACTTGACAGGGAGGAAATAGATGGGGGTGGACCTAAAAGTGAACATTATTAGTACTTTGAAGAGTTGTGAATTATCACAAAAGATGAATCAGTTCGATAGATTATCTGGAACTTGAACTTAACATTTAGCTTAGACACTTAAAAAAGTCACAAGTTCCAGCTAACAAATCACATAGAAATCAACTCACTCGTCGTTTTGGTAGAGCCCCCCAAAGAGGAAGAAAGGCATGATAATGGGGGCGGTGAGGGCTCCTGCTATCCGCACATCACCAGTCCACGCAGAGAGGAACCAGCCCAGACCGGTGGAGGACCACGAGATTCCGATACAAGCTAGGACGGAGATGAAGAACGCACTCACTGAATTCTTCAGACCTGCGGATCAGTGGTGTCAAGGATAACCGTAAGTCGGCAAAGTAGTGTCAAAGATAACCGTAGTCCGATAAAGTGGTGTCAAGGATTACCTTAGTCCGACAAAGTAGTGTCAAGGATTATCGTAGTCCGAAAAAGTGGTGTCAAGGATTACGTAGTCCGAAAAAGTGGTGTCAAGGATAACCATAGTCCGAAAAAGTGATGTCAAGGATTACGTAGTCCAAAATAAGCGGTGTCAAAATATCCATAACGGGACTAATGCCACTGGTGTGACAGAAAGTCAAAAACCTATCATGAAGTAGCAGATAGCGAGCTGCAGTAGCGGCAAGCCCACCAGATAGGGAATCTCAGCAAATATCTTGGAGAGGAAGTAGGGAACTGTTGTGTACATTCCATTCTGATACTCCCTCTTCACTACAGGCAGCTCCAGAGGGATGGACTACGGGGGGTCAGGGTTAGAGAGGATTGGAATTCAGGAGATATTGAAGTTAAAACATTAAATAATGCATGTATGGATTTTTTTTTGATAATTTCTGATTCATTCGTCAGTTTTATTGATAAGCTTACTGCGTTACTTGCAACCCAGGCTACTACATCTTGGCAATAAATTGGCTTGGACAGTGTGTTCGAATAGATTGGGCTATAGAAGAATAGAACTAGAAGGAATATTAAGACTAACCATGGTCTGAATGAAGACGTTTCCGAATGTGAAGTACACCACGATGTTGAAGAGGACTCCGCTCTTGTTTTGTGCAGCGGTCTGATCATTCTTAGTGTCGTAATACGCCAATCCGCACAGCAAACCAACTATCTGCAGAGCACATTAAGGTTAAATTGGGAGGGTGAAGTTCGGAGGATTTAGGAGGGACAGGGTAAAATTTGCCAATTTTGCTCAACCTCAAGTACTCCAGTATTTCAAGACCCGCTCACTTGAACTATCGGCTCATGACAGGCTGCCCTCTGACGGTGTACTCACAATGGTCTGGACTATGCGTGTCCTCTGACGGTATACTCACAATGGTCTGGACTATCCGAGTCCTCTGACGGTGTACTCACAATGGTCTGGACTATGCGAGTCCTCTGACGGTGTACTCACAATGGTCTGGACTATGCGAGTCCGGGTGTAGGCGGGGTTCCTCACGGTGTTAAGGAAGCTCCTCTTGAAGTTCTCACCAACTTGGCGCCAAGTTGACGACCTGATCTCACTTCCACTGATGGGGAGATTCTGTTAATCTACAAAACACAACACAGAGTTGCAGTGATTCTATCAATTCATGACTCAATTCATGTCTTAATTCATGTTTGAACAATATGTATTTTCTGAATGTTGTCAGAACTCATTATTCTTAAAAATCAGTGAGAAAATGATGTTATAGTAGCTTACTCGATTTCAGTTCTTCCAAAGCCGTCGTTGGAAAGCCCTATCGTCATCTGCACCTTTTTGTAGTCTTCAGATCTTTTGTAGTAGTCTATCATTCTCTGAAGTTGAGCGGTATGACTCATGGGTTTGATTTGTCAGCATTTTAATAGAAAAATTATCTACTAATTTTTCATATTACCTCATGTTCGATTAAAATCTCATGGGGCATGGAGGTAAGATTTTGAGATGACAAATACCAGAGATTAGCCGGCTGGATGAGTCACATGGGAGACTTAATGCTTTCAGGGTGAATTGATTTAGTAAATCATTTTTAATACTTTAAAATTAATAAGGGGGCGTTCCATTCCTTTACAATTGTGTAGCTAGAAAGCTATAGCATTAATTGTGAAGCTTCAGTTATTTCGCAAGATTGCGAACTAAGTTGGTGGTATCTCTACAATGTGGCATTCTGAGCAATATAATTCCTCGTGGAATTCGGAACAAAATGAGATAGAAATTGAAAAATATACCTCATTTACAATTACATGGAACAGTAATTGGGGATATTTTTGGAATATTGCACATGTTAATGTATGATGATGACGTCATATTAGAATTTAGTGGGGAACGAACATATGGGGATTTTCCCCGAAAAATCCCCGAATATGGTACTTTTTAAATATGTCTCGTAAAGTAATAGTCTTAGGAAAGACAGTGGTTTTCTGGAACAGAAATGATTGTAATCAACTATCCAATACATTGAATATAATTCGGTTTTACTGTTCTTTGACAATCATCTCTAATCATCAATGGAAAATGTAGTACCATTATCGTCAGAGTTGAGAAGTTATTGAAATCTAGCTCTTTTCACGCTTTGTTTTGGGAAATTATTCAGCTAATACTGCCATAAAGAGAATAGAAAACGGAAAATGTGCGAAAAATGATACCAATCATGTTTCATTCACAACAGTCGAGCTTTTCCGGACAAGTAAAATTCATAGAATAATGAATATTCTTCAATATTGGCGTACAGGTGGTCGAACGCTTATTGTCTACGGATAAAGCAGCTGCAGCGAGAGGTTTCTAAGTTTCCCAATGAATACTTTTACGTAGGTACTTATTTTCAACATTTCGATCGGAATTCGTCGTTTCTCTGCAAAAATTAAATTGATCGGCTGAAAATCTGGTCAACCAATTCAGAATCATGAGGATTATCATATTGATAAGTCATCATATCATTCAGTTTAAACAAAGTTCTCGTAATTTCTGAATTTCTTTCTTATTCATCTGACTGATTGGTGTCAGCAATTCTCAAAATATATTGCCAATTTGATGTTTTAGCGCCATCTCTATCTTACCGATAAATTTTTTCAACTTACGCCGTTCTATTCGACATGAATCCCACGATATTAACTAGATTGCTTTCCCAGATAACAGCACTGCAGCTGTGGGCTGCTGCTGTTGGAGAGGAGTTGTGTCCCTCTGGAACGTTTTCTGAGACTGGCAATACGCCATGTGAGTTCTGCCCAGCCGGTGGATACAGTGCCAGATCAGCCGGATCCACTTACTGTTCAACCTGCACTCCTGGCGCTTACCAAGATGAGGAGGGCTCGAGTACCTGTAAGCTGTGTAGTGCAGGTACCCGCAGTGCCACGACCATGGGATCAACTTCCTGCACCCCATGCGAGCCTGGCACTTACCAACCCTCTAACGGCCGACATACCTGCAACCCTTGCCCTGCTGGCACCAACTCAACAGAGGGCAGTACCAGATGTACGGCCGAGGATACAGTCGATGAGAAGTGTGAACCTGGCACCTACTCCAGTACTGGGAAGAAACCCTGCACGCCATGCCAAGCAGGGTACGCCCAGAACCTAGCAGGACAGAGGTACTGCTCCATCTGTCAGTACGGTACTTACACCCCAGAGCCCGGGTATGCCGAGTGTCTGACCTGCGGGCCGGGTAAGTACAACCAGCGAGGAGGGTATACCTTCTGCAGGGTCTGTAAAGCCGGGACTTACAGCGGAGAAGAGAGGTCTTCCTGGTGTAATGATTGTCCGCGAGGTACCATCAGTGCGGAGGGGGCAGGAGAATGTACCAGGTGCGCTGATGGGCACAAACCCAACTCGGACCGCACGGAATGCGTAGCATGTCCCCCGGGCTACTACGGGGAACGTGGGTATTGCAACGAGTGTTATGTGGGTTCTTATAACGACGTGGGAGGGACCAGATGGTGTACCTGGTGTCCGGCAGGTACTTTTACCGGTGAGACGGGTAGATCTGACTGTGATAAGTGTCCGTTAGGGCACTACAGTTATGGAGGCAATAGCAAGTGCTACCCGTGCCGGGTGGGGGAGTATGCTGATGAGGTGGGGTCCACTAAGTGTAAGGAGTGTCATAACGAGAACCACAAGTCATGGGGGGAAGCGCAGACCAAGTGCCAAACCTGCCCCTATGGAACCTATGCGGAGGAGGACAAGTGTATCCCCATCAACCAAGCCGCGTGGAAAACAGTCACCCAGTCCTCCAACTCCGCTGAAGATAGCAATGGGGATGCAGCCCATGCAACGGATGGGGATGCAAACTCTGATTATAACCAGGGATCCTGTACCATGACAGCATCCGAAACATCGCCCTGGATTAAAGTGGATTTGGAGAAAGAGTGGAGTGTCAAAGAGGTCGTTGTTTACAACAGAGCGGATTGCTGTTCGGACAGGATTGATGGGTTTAGAGTCCATGTCGGGAGCACAGGAACCTCAAACGACCCCGTTTGTGGGGAACCACTGATGTCCGAGGACTTTGCCCTGAATGCTAAACACGTGAAATGTGGAGAGGAAGGATTACAGGGTACATTCGTGTCTCTCCACCACCCATCTAGCGACGTGAGCAGAGTACTAACGGTCTGTGAGCTGAAAGTCTTCTCTGAGTTTCTCAACGAGCCTTGTCCTGCCCACTTCTACTCAGAGTCCGGGACACGACCCTGTGCCCCTTGCAAGGCAGGGTCTTATGTCACCGATGGGAAGTGTCTGAAGTGTCCCAGAGGTACTTACACCACGGAAAATGGTGCCACGGAGTGCAAGGCATGTCCCTTCGGACACACAACTTACATACCCAACGTAACGGAGTGCCAAGGTCCGGAAATTGAGGCAAACTTGGACGGGCGAATATACCAAATGAATAGTCCAACCCCGAAACTAAATTCTGATATCTATAACCAAGTCTGTACATGGACAGTTAAATCGGGTTTCTGGAACGCTTACTCTGAAGAAAATTACCAAGAACAGATGGACTACGGCTTCAATTACCCTAACGGTAACCAGAGATTCCCCGCCAAATCCATAGCGCCAGTAATCGCGGGAAACGAGTGCTATACCAGCCGTGGTATGTACAATGGCAAGCGATCTGCAACAGCAAGTGGTAAGCCATGCGCTGACTGGTACAACCGATACTGGCGGAATGGACACAACCACTGCGGCATTGCCTGGAGCTGGGACACCAAATCTTTGCGTGAGATGAAGCCCTGGTGCTACACGGAGAAGTACGGGAGTCTGGACGCCCCGTGGGATTACTGCGGAGTTCCCAAGTGTGTGTATGACGAGGAGTGTTACACGGGAAATGGGGCGGGCTACGGGGGTTCAGCGGGCCACGCCGAGGACGGGTCGCGCTGCGACCGCGTATATTCCTGGAACGACGAGTCTCGGTGGTGTAGACCCTCTTACCAAGGAGGGAGTATCCAGAATAAGCCGTGGTGTTCGGTGAACGGGGTGGTGAAGCCGTGTGCGGTAGACAAGTGCGGAGTCCGTACGGAGTGCGCGGAGCCTAACGCGGGGATGTGGGGCACGATCAGGGCTAAGAGCGATGGGAGGTGCTGGAATGTGGACGGAGTCGGGAGGAAAGGAGACATACTTTACATGAGTAGCTGCGGTCCTACCACTGATCTCTTCAGGATGGATAGCCAGGGTTTCATCACTCACAAGAGGTCAGGGCTCTATGTGGATCCTAAGGGAGGGAGGACTGGGCAGACCAACAACTACTACTTGTGGGAGCAAGGCTGCACCTGTATAAAGGGTAAACACGCCAGTGTCTTCACACTTGAGAAGCACCCTGAGGACAGCTGCGCCTTCAAACTGAGAGCTGTTTCTGAGGAAGGGGATGTTTGTGTGAATGAATATCTCTGGAAGGCCCCTTGTAGCAGTAGTGTTGCACAATGGTTCCACTTCGTCCCGGCAATGGACCGCAAGTGCAGCTACGACCAACAGGACGGCACCCAGTTGACCGGGACGTCTGATGAGACCTACTTCACTCTGTTCGGAGCTCAGACGGCGTGCAGCAGGTAAATAGAGCTGGGAATCAAATACTTTTCTTGGTCTTGACTTTTAAAGTGAATCAGCTAGTATTTACCCTTTTTAATCGTACGTTTGCTGTTTTGGTTCATGCAAAAGCCCTAGCAAGTACAAAATGGCTGCATGTAGCATTATACTTTGGTGGTACTGGTATCTTTTGACCATAAATTTCTGTTTCATCCAATTTAACAACGTTTTGCCCCATTCAGGTTGGGAGAGAAGTGTGAAGGGGTGTTTGTAAGTGAGGAACATCCTACACAGTTCAGACTGAGTACCAAGAAAGATAGCATTGCTGCAGAGAACTACACTTCCTGGGTCAAGTCGGAGTGTGAAGATGTCTACTTTAGTCCAATGGAACAGAAATATTAGAGGCTGTAAGACAAAAGTACTGTAAGAGGCTTAGGTATTAGAGACTTAGTAACAGAAGTATTAGAGGATTAGAGATACTGTAAGACAAAGGTATAAGAGGCTTAGTAACAGAAATAATAGACAAAGGTATTAGTTGCTTAGTAACAGAACTAGTAGAGGCTTAGAGATAGTGTAAGACAAAGGTATCAGAAGCTTAGAACGACAAGTATTACAGGCTTAAAGACATAAGTTACTTCGCCGGCGCCCCATCTGAACAGAGGTATTGAACTGGTGACATGTTTTAGGTTGCCAACAGATTTCAAGAAAATAACTTGTGAAATTACCTTACCCATATTTATTTATTTACCTATTCGTTTCAATTTGTCACAGAAACTCCAAACTCTGAATGCACTTCTTCCAAATTGATAGGAAAAGGCCCTTATTACAAATGATAAAAAAGAGGGTCCAAATGGGAAACACTCTCGGTTCATGGAAATTGATAGGAAAATGCACTTATATCTCTTGAATTGATGGAGTTAAGGCCTTCATTTTTGGCACTGGTTCACGGACAAATAAGTTTGACAAAACCCCTTACTTTTGATTAAGATCCCGTCGATTACACTGTAACCCGTGCAACCCAACTTTGGAAAGTAAGTCTGTATGTGGGGACTTCCTCACTTTTATTCACTGAATCAGTATAGAATGTGGCCTGACGCAGGCCTTACAGCTTGCTCTAGTCTTTACACCCTAAGGCAGGATTCCCCTCCACGGACTCTCAAGTCTTCAGACAGAGATCTCCAACTCATCGGCCCCCTTCAGACCTATCCCTTTTCATTAGAGGCTGGTACATACAGACGTATAGTCGTATAGGGTGCCATATGTTTTCGTCTTTTTGCTTTGTAAGCCTATTTTGGTGGAACAAATTTCCATCTTAAGTTGTCACTGGTCATGGTGTAAAACAATTGCAACTTGATTGTTTATGACATCATTAGGCATCATTTGGTAAAAATAACCATCACCCGCCAGTCGCTCTGCCGCATTCCGATATGTAAATATTATGTCTTGATTGTGCAGGGTGCACTGTGCAGTGTACAGTGTGCACCATCTTAATGTTGATGTGCACAATCCACATGTTTCTAAAGTTCTTGAACAGCGTAAACTGTTTAGGACTGCTAGGCTATAGGGCTCGTGAATGTCGTCCCTAGGCTTAGGTTATATGCGTCAATATAATTGCACGTTTTAAACAGTACATGAAATAGTTTCAAGCATGGCATGGGGATGGATTTCTAAGGGAAGAACCTTACGGTAGGGATGGTCTGTACGTGAAATTCAATGTCCTAGACCATTTCCTAGACCATAAACAACTTTCAAAAGTCTTACTTTCTTTGATTTCGGCAACATTAAACTTCATTTTTATGATGTATATATAAACCTATGGAGATTGGGCCTCCTTTGAGCACAATGGCAAATTTTGACTGTTTCAACCAGCTTGATTGACAAATTTGACATCCCCCACCAATCAAATAAGCAGGAAAATGTCAGTTATTTTGAAATTGTTACCACTTTATCTTTCACAACATTTATCTATAATGCTTCATCAGGACGAAACCATGAATAAAAAAGGGAAAAAACGGCCAACGGCCAATTGGCCGGAATAGAGAATTGTTTTGACAAAAGGCCGTTGACCCCCCCTCAGGCCCTCACTTCCCACACACCCATGTTCCCGGGTCACGTACCTTGCACTTGTTCCTGCAGGCCTCCTCGTCTCCCGGCCTGATAGCCAGCGAGAAGATGTAGTGGTCAGCAGGGTTGAAGTTCGTAGGACACGGCATTCCGTACCTAGCGAAGTAGTCCAGGGCTGCACTGGACTCCCCCAGGAATGCGATCTGACCTTCTGACACCAGACACACTCTGAAAACAGGGAGAGGTGTTGTCAAGCCAGCTGTAGGTCGCATTTTGAAATGGTACGGCAGACACTGGACTTTCTTCATAACTAAAACTTCAACCCTCCTAACTTGCATGGTGGAGGTGTGAGTTAGACGTTGAAATACCTGTCAAACATGGCAAATAGCTCTGAAGTAGGCTGGTGAATGGTGCAAAGGATGGTCCTGTTTGCGTTAGCTAGTTTCCTCATGAGATTCACCACGCTCTCCGCCATAAAGGAGTCAAGGCCGGAAGTAGGCTCGTCAATAAAGAGGAGGGGAGGGTCCATGAGCAGCTCAGTGGCTACTGACAATCTCTTCCTTTCCCCACCTAAGAAAAGCAATACGGATATAAGGGCAACGAGTATATTTCACTAAATTTGCAAAATATTTCTGCGGAATGAAGAGGACTAGAAATTATATACCATTCGGACAATGTGAAACTTTTCACTTTTAACTGTAATTCTAGCCTGGAATACCTCTTCCAAAATATCCCACTACTAACCTGAAATGCCTCTGACCAAGCCCCCTGGGTATCCCACGAGGCTGTTCATCACTTTGAGAAGACCCAGCTTAGAAAGAGTCTTGAAAACCTTCTCCTCCTTTTCATAGCTCTTAACAGATCGGTCCATACGTAGGTTTGCCTAAGAAATAAGAAGGTGAAATGTTAATGGTGTTCTAATATCAGTCAAGCAATTAAACAAAACAACGGATCATGATAATACCAGATCATTATTCGTGAAAAGAACTACAATGTCAATGGCTAATGAAAGAAGTATGAGTGAAATGCACGCTCTGAACTGTGAAGTGAGACAGGTGAACTCACATGGAACATCATGACCTCTCCCACTGTCATGGTCCCGATGAAGTAGTCCTCCTGTTGGACATACGCACTGATCAGCTTTATCTTGTCCTTGTCCATTTGCTTTCCGTTCACATTGATTGCTCCTGGTGTGGTGATATGGCTTCAAAACCACTCCTCAAACCAACGTTGTTTATTCTGCCCATGGTAAATGAAGTATGTATAGAAGCAGGAGATTTTGAATGATTTCAATCATGAAGATACACATTCAACAAACCTGAGCATTTGAGTTTAGCTTCGTTTCTGAAGGCGAGTGTGTTAAGAAGGGTCGTTTTACCAGCCCCACTGGCACCCATAATCGCCATACACTGCCCTGGCTCAACTATACCAGTCACTGAAAGGAAAAACTTCTGTTATTTCCAAGATTTGCGAGTCACTGAAAGGAAAAACTGCTGTTATTTCCAAGATTTGCGAGTCACTGAAAGGAAAAACTTCTGTTATTTCCAAGATTTGCGAGTCACTGAAAGGAAAAACTTCTGTTATTTTCAAGATTTGCGAGTCACTGAAAGGAAAAACTTCTGTTATTTCCAAGATTTGCGAGTCACTGAATGGAAAAACTTCTGTTATTTCCAAGATTTGCGAGTCACTGAATGGAAAAACTTCTGTTATTTCCAAGATTTGCGAGTCACTGAAAGGAAAAACTTCTGTTATTTCCAAGATTTGCAAGTCAATGAGAGAAAAACTTCTGTTATTTCCAAGATTTGCGAGTCACTTAAAGGAAAAAGAAATGACCGAATACCGCGAATCAAGGATACCAGACTAATTCATTAACCCGGCATTTGCAAATCTAGGGGTGACAGCGACAGCCCCATAAGTAGTTGTGTATTATTACTTTATTATTACAGGTAGAAGGCTTTGCTTTATTAGCAGAGTAAAACACAAAAACCGATTTGTTATCAACAAATAATTTACACATAATTTTACAGGATCAACAATTCACTGACCGTTTGGCACCAAGGAAAACAGTTTTTGTTGAATATCTCGAAAAAATAGAAATCAACCATGGGGATAGTTGGATGTAAGCTTTTTTGTAATGGACCGGCGATTTAAGTTGCTATTTTTGAGAAAATTGGTTTGGGCTACCGCTTGGAAAATTCATGTCAAAATGGCTTCAAATGCTTCAAAAATCCTTCCATTTATGTCCATATGGCCAGCTAAGAATCGGCCAATTGAAAACGGCTAAATAAAGTCCAATATGAATATGAAGTAGTAAATTGTGAACATCAGGGTATGGCAAGCCCTCGAGGTGGTTTGTGAGCCCGCGGGTGAACATTGGACCCTAAAAACGGCGCGAGCTTGAACTTGAAGGTCCGAGTACGTGATACCGACACGTATTTTGAAATATGCCCAGCTTTTTCGTTTTAAATGGTCCCAAGAAGGTGTAACAACAGACAACTGTCCATAGAACTCTAAGAATTTTTGCAGATTTTCTCCAATATATGTCCTTTACCTACTTGACTAATAGTGCGCATAACAAAAGCTCATAATAAGTGCTAATAATAAGTGGCAGTGCTTCACGTAAGTTTGACGCACCTGCTTTTAGGATATCGACCATCTCCGGCTCCTCTGAAGATCTACAGCAAGTTACTCGCGTATTCTCCCTTTTAGCTGTCACTGACACGTCCACCCAGGATAGGGTCACACGAGCAAACCTGTCAAACCTTCCACCGTCCTCTAGCTGGGGGGGGGGGAGGGTAAGTAATGAGGTCAATTCCACAGCAGATGGTCAATCCCTAGAACTCTAGAAGAATTCGAAATATATTCCAGTAACAAACAGACCCAGTTTTTAGACACTAAAGCGACAATACTGAACGCACAGTTCAGACACCTAACGCCCAGTTCAGAGACTGAACGCCCTGTTCAGAGACTGAACGCCCAGTTCATATACTGAACGCCCAGTTCATATACTGAACGCACAGTTGAGAGACTGAAAGCACAGTTCATATACTGAACGCACAGTTGAGAGACTGAAAGCACAGTTCATATACTGAACGCACAGTTCAGACACCTAACGCCCAGTTCAGAGACTGAACGCCCTGTTCAGAGACTGAACGCCCAGTTCATATACTGAACGCCCAGTTCATATACTGAACGCACAGTTGAGATACTGAACGCACAGTTCATATACTGAACGCACAGTTGAGAGACTGAAAGCACAGTTCATATACTGAACGCACAGTTGAGAGACTGAACGCACAGTTCATATACTGAACGCCCAGTTCATATACTGAACGCACAGTTCAGATACTGAATGCACAGTTCAGAGACTGAACGCACAGTTGAGAGACTGAAAGCACAGTTGAGATACTGAAAGCACAGTTGAGATACTGAACGCACAGTTGAGAGACTGAAAGCACAGTTCATATACTGAACGCCCAGTTCATATACTGAACGCACAGTTCAGATACTGAACGCACAGTTCATATACTGAACGCCCAGTTCATATACTGAACGCACAGTTCAGATACTGAACGCACAGTTCAGAGACTGAACGCACAGTTGAGAGACTGAAAGCACAGTTGAGATACTGAAAGCACAGTTGAGATACTGAACGCCCAGTTCAGAGACTGAACGCACAGTTCAGATACTGAACGCACAGTTCAGATACTGAACGCACAGTTCAGATACTGAACGCACAGTTCAGATACTGAACGCACAGTTCAGATACTGAACGCACAGTTCAGATACTGAACGCACAGTTCAGATACTGAACGCACAGTTGAGAGACTGAACGCACAGTTCCTACACTGAAGGAAGACATACCATGTCGACAGTAAAGGACTCGTCAGCTGCACTGAAGGGAGGCAGGTCCTGGAGGTGGTGGGAACCCCTCCGTTTGGAGGGGGAGCTGGTGGAAAGTGGGGGATCATCCGAAGCGTAGAGCTCCTCAACCTCGTCCTGCAGATATCATGATTTAAAGTTTATCGTATGATTTAAAGTTTATCGTTTTAAACTTGCTCTCTAAACATGAGGAGTTATCTGATATGTCAAGAGACAAATATTGTGAAATGAGTGAAGGGTAAGGTTTAAATTGCTACTTGAAACCACTCTTTAACTGACATTCCAATCGAAACCACTTATTTCAGGTCCAATAGATAAACAGGAAATAACATCTAAATATCGCACAGCACAGGATGAAACAGGAAATCACACAGCGTACAGATGACAGTCTAACCCGGTAGGAAGTGTAGTTGTCGTTGGAGTAGCCCCCTGTCTCCTCCTCACCCTCAGCGTCGTGCACCAGAGGCTCCTTCTCCAGATGGTGGAGCAAGGAGTGCTTGGTGGTGTCGTTGTAGCTGTTGTAACTCATCTACCAGCTTATCAGGGCTACCTAACTCCTATAGAAGAGGATACATGAGTGAGTGGGACGCGATCTGGCAGGGTAAAATTCAGAGATAAAATGAAATGATGATCTGGGTTAGGAAGTTCAGAGATGAGATTAGGAAGGTAATGAGGCATGAAAATAAGGATGAGTAGGTATAGGTGGAAGGAATCAGAAAAGCGATATATTGAATGATAACGGTGATAACTGATAGGAAAGAGAAACGAGAAAGCATATAGAGGTATAATATCAGGAGCCTGAGATCATCGATCCTGTGAAGTGGAGGAATACTATCTAGTGCAAACTAACAGCTGAAAGCAAAGTAAACGTGCAATGAGAATTTCAAAAAGCACAATGACTTAAATAAGTAGAGGGAGTATACTAGCTCTAATAATGCCGGAAACTAATAAATACGTACAATTGATTAAGCAGAATACAGGATATAAGTTAATGATTAATGATTAATCAATTAACACCTATAATCTATATCAGCTGACATAGCGGTTTTGTATTACAGTTCATTGCTTAATCTATGGCAGGATGCATGTAGGCAAAATTGAATGAATTGTAGCGAATTAAGCTCGATTAAACTAATTGAACAGAGAGGTAGCTAAATCAACAAATTGATTAATGGAAACGGTAGATTGGACAAATTAAGATAATTGGCATGGGCATGAATGATTTGATTTTGAGAAATTAATAATCATGCTTTCACTAGTCAAAAAGTTGAAATACCCAAATATATGAGCAAAACCTGATGAGAGTAACATCTGGAAAGTATACAGACAAGAGAGCTCGAGAGTGGGGGAGTGTATGATTCATGATTGCTACATTAGTTTGTAGTAATGTGTGGCTTAATTCTATGTGTAGCACAACATACACACGAAATTAGCTCACTGCTGATAAGGGAAGGAGTACCTTAGTAGCATGTAATAATATGTTACAGCTTTACAATTATTAATATTTAACGCGGTGGTAAAACATATGTCATGATTCATACGATCCATCCCATATTAGGCGATTGGTTTCAATCAGCAGGAATTATGAAGTTGAAATCTGTGAATCGGCATAATTAAAATTTCGTTAATGGACTACTACTAGAAGGGGGATGGGCCAGCGAGGGCCCAGGCGGCGCCCAGGAGAGGAAGCTACTGGCCAAGACAAGCGCCTCCGAGCTCCCAGGCGCCCGGATGGGACGGGAGTCCCGTTCCTCCCCGAAATCTGTGTATCGGCATAATTAAAATTTCGTTAATGGAACTTTTCTATTAATTAATATCAGTCGATGCTGCACGATGATCGATTAAATGGGACGTAGTACCCACAAGCGACGTTTCACCTCACGATATTTGACGTCACTGCACTTTATCTCTCTGTCCGGACCCAATCCATAACCCTTAACCAACGGCATTACTTTAGCTCAAACCTTTAACCAGACCTTTACCTTTGTCGTGTGGACGTTACAACGAGATTAAGTGTCGCGCGCGGTAAATTGTCGTGAGGTTAATTGTCGTGAGGTTAATTGTCGTGAGGTTAATTGTCGTGAGGTTAATTGTCGTGAGATTAATTGTCGTGAGGTGCAAAGGCCAGCAGGCCACTCCCATCTCAAAAGAACTTCAATAAAAAGTATATGCGTGTTTGCAGTTTCAGTTTTTCCATCGATCTCTCAATCATAGCATGAATCGCTGTATGCGGTTGCTTTAAAGCAAGCTAAAATATACCTCGCGGTGCTGGTCATTTCATGGATCGCTGAGTTGAGCACGTGTAGATGCCATCGTTTCAATCCCAGGAATGCTTTCCATCTTGACAGCGCAGGAGCTCCATTATCCAATCATGTCTTCCACCTGTCATTCGAAATGATCAGCCATGGAAATAATAGAAATAATTATTAAAGTTGCATGGTAACAAACATGTCAG
Source organism: Beroe forskalii (assembly GCA_011033025.1). Taxonomy (NCBI): domain Eukaryota; kingdom Metazoa; phylum Ctenophora; class Nuda; order Beroida; family Beroidae; genus Beroe; species Beroe forskalii. Next base: position 366,234 of record WFMF01000025.1, read on the forward strand.
TTTCATGGTCAGTGGTCCTTGCAGCATCATAAACAGGGAGTGGTACTGTCATACCCATTTGCTACAGATCAGTCAGCAGACACACTTTAATAATGAAATAATTCAACCTACCTGCCATTACATTCAGCACAGACAACAAAGTTCCTGTGATGGAGGAGAATAGAGCCATGAGATCTATTCAACACGGTCAGATAATCTGTCATCCTAAAAGCATATGAGTCATCCTATTCCTTTATCTGAAGGGAATTATTAGCAAATCAAATCAAATCAATCTCAATCCTTAAGGAGTCAAGCATTCTGCACTCATTATAAAAATAATTGAACCAAGTCAGTAAGAAAATCTATGCCCCTTTAAAAACACGGCATCGATTACTACTACTGCTCACTGCTCAGGTTGTAAATCACATAGCTGATGGCAAATCATAAACTGTTATCTCTGAAAGACAACAAAGTGAAGCACCCTAATCAATATCATGGCGAACGAAGGTTCATATGGGGGCGACCAAATTTGAGTGGATTAATAAAAAAATTTAATTTTTTATCAATTAGTTCTTTAAAACTTAACTCTATTAACAACAATGCATCATTCAATCAATTTTTATAATACCTAGAAAGCCAGTAAATTCCTGTTCACTTGTCGTAATCTTATGAAGCGAGCTCAAACGAACGCGTTCGCAGGTTTCATGAATCTGACCCCAAACGAACGAAAATGTTACTTCAACGTTGGTCAATTTAGTTTGAATAATATCTCATTATTTGGAAAAATAATTGTAAACGCAAGGAGGAGAGTATGATTGTTGCTATATCAAGATGATAAATACGTTACTTGAGACTTTTGAGCCAAGCACCGACCTAGGAGTTAATTTGGTTCACAAGTTACAACACTTTCGTTCAGGCGGAAGGAGATATTCATTGATCCGTTTCCGCTGATTGTGTTGATTTTTTTCACATCGAGTACTGAACATAAATTATAGAGAATAGGATTTGAAAGACAACAAAGGTTTTAGATTTTGCCATGAACTGAAGACATTAAAATTACGTAAAATAGGAGACCAAATTCACTTTCGGGGGCGACCAATTAATTATGATATTGATCTGGGGTGAAGCATTAAAATACGATATAACACGAAAGGTAAAAATTAAAAGAAGAAGATTATAAAAGTCACAACATAAACTGAACTGTCAACATCACGCTTTATAATAGATATTTATTCTGAAATTAATTGTAGATTATCCAAAATTACTTACTTGCAATCTTAAATGAAGTTTTATTGGCTTCGACATATCGGTTATCGCTTAATATGATGACAACTTATGATGACAAAAACAACAAACAAACAATTATAATTGACTAACAAGTTAAGGTGAATCCAATAATCCATGTCACCACGACAATTCAAGGTTTATATAGTATGAAAACTCAAGGTGGCTAAGACAAATAGTTCTGGTGGCTTTGAATATTCCAGGTTGCCATGAAATCTTCAGGTTGCCTTATTAAAATCTTCAGAAACTCCGGCTTAGAGGGGTCTCAGATTGCTACAAATACACAAGATTCCAGTGTTTGGGACATGGTGTGATAAGTTCTTAGTTCCTGTTCAGAGTTGATGAATTTTGGGCTTTGACTGGCAAGAGTTTAAGCCGCTCTGACATTCTCATTTCGCTAGGTCTACCGACCGACATTCTAGTTCTGGACTAGCAATCACCTCCTGACTCGACACAAGAGACATGTCCATGCTATGAAAGAGAGTATTCCACCAAACATGAGAAGAGCGAAGATGTTGGGCCACCACAGCTCATCCTGAAATGAGGGAATGACATTATGACATTGCGACAGACAAACCACTGTCGGAATAAAACGGAGTGGATACTTCATACTGGATATAAAATGAAAATACAGGGGGTATAATTGCGATCATACCGGGTCAAGTCCAAACTGCTCGAGAATCACTGTTCCATTGGGACACGGGGAGAAGTCAATGCATTCTGAAAATATTTTGGATGAGGCAAAATTAACTTTGCCGAAGTACCATTTATTCCTTCTTAATCAGGTTTGAAAGTCATTATACTAGTGCAAGACCAATCAGTAACAACCACTTACCCCAAATAACAAGTTCTAACCTAGTTCCAAGTCCTTTAATTCATTGACCATCAGCATTGTATAGCCGTATCTGAACCAAGAAGTCCACTTAAAGGGGTAGAAATACCATGGGGTAGAGCTGAAATGAAGACAGTGGTAAGTCAAGGAAAACAGCGAAATACATTATGCAGTGGAAACACCCGCTCTGATCCCAACCAATTCACTGAAAACTCCCGCAAACTCACTTCTCAGACACCCGCTCTAACACTAGCCAACTCACTGAAAACTCCCGCAAACTCACTTCTCAGACACCCGCTCTGACACTAGCCAACTCACTGAAAACTCTCACAAACTCACTTCTCAAACACCCGCTCTGACACTAGCTAACTCACTGAAAACTCTCACAAACTCACTTCTCAAACACCCGCTCTGACACTAGCCAACTCACTGAAAACTCTCACAAACTCACTTCTCAAACACCCGCTCTGACACTAGCCAACTCACTGAAAACTCTCACAAACTCACTTCTCAAACACCCGCTCTGACACTAGCCAACTCACTGAAAACTCTCACAAACTCACTTCTCAGACTGAAAAAGTCCCCCGAAGAGGAAGAATGGCATGACGATAGGGGCTGCCACTGCACTGGATATCCTCAGATCACCCGTCCAGGTGGCTATGAACCAGCCCAGGCCGGTGGAGCCCCACGTTACACAGATACAGCAAGCCACGCAGGTGAAGAATGCTCCTACGTCTTCTCGCAGACCTGGGAATGGTAGGGTTTAAAAGGTTTATCTTAAGTGTTTGTGCAGGAGTGAGGAGGAATGGTGGGATGGGAGCATGGGATTCACATGAATTCTGGTTATAGTTCGGGACAGTAGTTATAAGACATTTTGATCAGCCGGATCAGTCAAAACTAATACCTATCATAAAGTAAGAAATGGACATCTGGAGGGTAGGTAAGAGAACGAGGAAGGGGATCTCAGCAATAATTTTAGAAATAAAGTAAGGTACTGTGGAGTACATCCCGTTCTGATATTCTCTCTTCACCACCGGCAACTCCATCGGTAGGGCCTAAAACAAGGGGATCAGCCACACGATTGATACGAATCTAAAACTCTTACAATAGCAAGTAGAAGGGATTATGTACTTAAGTCAACCGGAAAGGATCCGATACAAGTACCACAATAACCCAATGAAAATCGAATATCTGAATAAGAGCAACACAACACAAACGTACAAGGCACTGAATAAAGACGTTTCCGAAGGTGAGTGAGATGACGATGAAGAAGAGGACGCCTGACTTGTTCTGAGAAACAGTGGAGAGATACTCTCCGTTAGCAGGGTCGATGGTGTTGGAAATGTTGAAGTAGGCCAGTCCAGCTAGCAAAGCTATTACCTAGGGGAGGGAAATATCGAGGAAGTATTCTTGATAAATGCTGAATTAGTAGATGTGGTATATTATTTGTAACATGCTATCTGCACGTTTGACCAGATCAATACTTTGACTCACAGGGAAAGCTACTTCATATACGGTGTTTGAATATTGACTATTTAAGTGCAATAGATTTGACGAAGTAAGGAACCCACCAGACATTGCCCTATCCTGCTTCGAGTGTACCCGGGATTTCTGACTGTGTTGTAGAAGCTCCTTTTGAAGTTCTCTGTGGCTTGCCGCCATAAAGGAGACTGTACTTTCTCTCGACTGTTGGATTACGTAATTTCAAATTGAATTCTATAATTTCGAATATTTCTATAAGCTTATATGGCTAGAGGTTATAAAATTTTAATATTCTCATGCCAGTAATTTTCGCTTACTCTCCTGATTACTTCATCCAAAACGGCTGAAATATAAATACTGTATTAAATTCAAAATTGAGCCATGATATTAAATTGCAACATATTCCTGTCATTCACTAATTGAATAGCCACATATTATTGTGCAATTCAGTTTGTCATGACAAGTCCTACCTCAAATTATATTTAGTTGACTGGTCGGCGGCAGCGTGGATGGTAGTTATTTTATCAGCAATGTTCTTGCAGTAGCTCGTCTCGCGGTAGTAGCTCGTGATTTTCTGAGGTTACCCGCCGTAATTATCTTGACATTTGAAACATTATGATACAGTCAGTTATTCTGAGTGGCATGTTTGCAATTCCTATAGATCAGTAGATAGTGGCATGTTTGTAATTCCTATAGATCAATAGGTTCGCTGTACTTCACGCAACCTTGATGGCTTAAATCCTCGTAAAGCATGGTATGAACATACCATATATCCATTGAGCTCAGGGGCGTAGCCAGGGGGGAGGCGACACAGCGGCTGCCTCCCCCTTTTCGGACAGATGATATGAAAATTTTGTTCATTTTGACAAAATGAGAGCTTTGAGTTAGCAGAATAAAACATTTAACAGGTTTTAAATGTACCTTGCCGCCCCCTTTTCAGAAATCTGGCTACGCCCCTGATTGAGCTGACCAGTCTAAGCACATGTTAAGTTTGCATAAGTTACCAGTCTAAGCGCATGTTAAGTTTGTTAAAGTGACTAGTATCAAGACTTACCCTGCACTTCTCTCTGCAAGGTTCCTCCTCCCCAGGCCGGATAGCCAGGGTGAAGATGTAGTGGTCGGCAGGGTTAAAGTCCCTGGGACAGGGGTACCCGGCGTCAGAGAAAAACTGTCTAGCCTCGTCAGACGGCCCTATGAATACCATCTCCCCTTCAGCAACAAGGCAAACTCTGCGAGGGAGCATTGGTAGGATTTGTGATGCAAGAAGTGATCATGTTGAATATGATCAAGACAAAATATATTCTCGATTTTGGAATAATAGATTAGGCAGATAACCTTCAGAACTGCACCCATTGGACAAGCAGGGTTTGAGCAAGCAGTGGTTTTTATAGAACGTTTTCATCAGTTCTGATCGCGTCCATATCGGTTGAGACCCTCACCCTTGGGGCTGCAGGTTAAAACCGGATACATCCCTCGAGCTGCGATCTCGGGAAGTATCCCAAAATGGGCCTAATAGATGCATGTCTATTGTCTATGCATTTTATTTTTATAGACATCTGTCCTCTAGTATTGCATGAATTACTCTTCAAGCAACATAATATATCAGCTAAATGGGAACCGTTCCCCCTCAAAATTGTGAGGGGTCTGGTTCTGTGACATGACACGTCTTCAGACATGCACATAACCTACCTAGGTCGACTGGAGTTAACGAACATTTTTCCCGAATTGAAGGGCATCGAAACGCTTAAGAGTGAGCAGTGACAGATGGCACTGTCGTCTGTCAGCGCCTAGAATCTGCAGTCTCACAATTTCACTTTTAATAATTGACACGCGATTGGAAGCAATTTCATGCCGAAATTAAGACCGGAAATCCCGGTCCCACAAATTATTGAACTCCATTAACAGTGGTCAGTGACATATTATGGATACCGTTTTGTATGCATTATGTATTAGGAATGGCCACTTCCTCTGCCTAGAATTCAATATAATGAGAATCTCCTATAGCAGCTGGCATTAGCAACTATCGACTGCGGGAAATTTGATGCTTCATTTTGCCTACTCTCTTCGAAAATTGTTCTCTTTACATTTTAGATCTTATCAGTTCTTTTTGAACAATTCGGGTAATTTCTCTCTCAGTATATGAACTTCAGTCTTGATAACTCAATACTAGCTGAAACTCATTTTTGAATATCAGCAAGTCAACTTCTAACTTTAATCTTCTACGTACTCCATTGCACTTTTATATATTCAAACGCCATAGACTGAAGAACTTTTGATCATAGACCATGGTACTACAGTCTAAGCTAGCAACAGTCTAAATTAATAAGGTTTTGACCCTCTGTTAAGAGTCAAGACAGTCGTCGTCGTGGACAGAACGTCTTACTACAACGATAAACACCGCTCAATTTGCTACTCTGGCACAAGTTTACCATATGTTTGACACGCCTTGCGTTTATTAACTATCTGCAATTTTAATCTTATATAATATCTAAATCATTATATTTTGATAAATTTTGCTGTTAATAATTTGTTTCCCGACATCAAAGTTTAATTTTACCTGTCAAAGAGTGCGAAGACCTCCGACGTTGGTTGATGGATGGTGCATAAAATAGTCCGATTTGCTTGAGCGAGCTTTCTGATCAACTTGACGATACTCTCCGCCATAAAGGAGTCAAGTCCGGAAGTAGGCTCGTCAATAAAGAGAAGAGGAGGGTCCATGAGCAGTTCAGTGGCTACTGACAACCTCTTCTTCTCTCCTCCTGAGATTGAGAGCTAACTGACATCTCATGGAATTTTATACCAGATATGAGCAGGTAACCAAATCTAACAGTATTTTAAAAGTTTTCCACGTTCGAGTTTGCTTATCTACAGCTGCCTTTTCCGTTTATTTATTTATGAGCAGGTAACCAAATCTAACAGTATTTTAAAAGTTTTCCACGTTCGAGTTTGCTTATCTACAGCTGCCTTTTTCCGTTTATTTATTTATTTTCTTTTTTTATAACTATCAGTCGCTGTAAAATTTTCAATTTGTATACATAAATCAAATGCCATTGATGTATTCGCGAACCTGATATGCTCCGGATGGAGCCATCAGGCAGCCCACAGAGGCTGTTCTTCACTTTCTGCAGCCCGAGTACTGTGAGGGTGGCTTCTATTTTCTTCTCCTTCTCAGCCATAGGTATGCGTTTGTCCATTCGTAGGTTTGCCTTGAAGATTTAAGGGAATTATATGGTCAACCAGTCTGGGATTAAATTCTATTTTATTTCTCAAGCAATTAAATTAATATCTTGATCAAGATGGCACTTTGCCGTGTCGTACAGTGGCTAGTCAAACCATTTAATTTAATGCGATACGAAAACCAATATCATTTGAACCCCCATACTTCAAAAGCTATTGCTTCGCATGTACACGATAGAAAGATAGAAACTCACATGGAACATCATGACTTCTTTAACGGTCAGTGTTCCTATGAAATAATCTTCCTGTTGGACATAGGCACTTATCAGTTTCATTTGTGAGCTTCCGATGGGCAAACCATTTACTCTGATATCACCTGAAAAACAAAACATCATCTTTCATAATTCATCATAATGTGATTATACGGCGGGGATGAAAAGGGGTCAGAAGTAGAAATAAAGCTATTATAGTGATATCTTATCAACAAATCCAGTGATTACATAATATGACCTTCCAAACCTGAGCATTTGAGTTTAGCTTCGTTTCTGAAGGCGAGTGTGTTGAGAAGGGTCGTTTTACCCGCCCCACTGGCACCCATTATAGCGATGAACTGTCCTGGTTCTGCTATACCCGATACTGCAACCATTCAGGAGTTTAAAAAAAAGTTTTTTACAGTATAGAATTTCAAGGCTGGACCAAATATTCTACTGCTAATTCTGAACTTAGCTAATATTCTAGCACAGCTAATTTAGCAACAGATTTTGCATCAACGACTTTCCTGAAGTCTGAATGTAATCGTAACACATCTACCGACCTCCTTTAAGAATGTCGAGAGTCTTAGCCTCTGATCCTTTGCAGCAGCCCTTACTCTGCTTGTAATTCAGCTGCACTGCAATATCCTGCCATGTCAGGGACACTCTGGAGAAAGCGTCAAACCTTCCACCTTCCAGCTGAGGGGAAATATCAAAATAATGCGAGGATAACGCAGGGGGTCTTCTAGGTTATCATACCTGACGGATTTCAATTGTGCTTAAAATTAAAAATTTTTCGAACAAATAAATTTGCTGATCGCTCGTCTATAAAACGTTTGATCGTTTTTAGTCGAAATTTACTGTTCTGAAATTTTGAAAGCTTTTCAAATCATAGCACATCAAGTTAGGAGAAAAGTGAGGTAAATGGGTTGGTCAGCACATTCCAAATCCGTCACTTGGTAAGTACTAAACTTCCTGCACCCTTCTCAGTTCCAAAAATCTCATTTTAACCGTTCAAACCAAATCACTGCGACATTCGCTTGCCCATTTGCCCATATTCGCATAGTTTAATTTAAACATGGAGACACCAGAACTACACCGCAAGGACCTATAATTCTCTGATTCTCATGCCATCTTATAACAACGTCATCACGCACAATCAGTTAACGATTTATCTGCGCAAATTTATATTAAGGGATATTAGGAGCGTACGAATATGAGGTTCTACTTCCCCTCCCGACATCTCACAGTACCTAATTTCTCTGTCCAGAAGTTTGTCCTTATTTCTTTGTCTTATTTGGAAGTGTGTAATAACATTGATCATAATGAATTTAAAAGCACTGCTACGCGCCCATTGCAGCCCTTCCCATGATTATCTCACCGTTGCTATGCCCATGCTGTTGGAGCTCCTGAGGGAGCCACTCCGGCTGCCCTTGTACTCTGGCAGGGTGATGGAAGCTGTCAGACTCTCCGGACCGTTGGACATGTGATCCTGAACATTCTCTGGGGGCAGATGGTTCCCCTCAGACGATAGGAGGGTCTCTGTGGCCATGGAGTTGGCTATCACTCTGTTATAAGCAGGCGGGGGAGGTTTAACTTCTCCTGGTACCTACGCAGGAATGTGTGGGGTCAGACCGTCAGACGGTGATCAAAGCAAGCAGAATTAGGATAAATACTGCAAGCTAATGTCTCAAATCTTGGTAATCGGAACCAAAGATATAACATTTCGCTCAATTTGAGTTGAGAAATATTCAACACTGAAATTTTCAGAAAAAATCCAATATTTTAAAGTTTTTTAACAAGGAAGGTTGTTTCAGATCCTCCAAAGTAAAAAAGATAAAACTATAAAGAAATACGTTGCCATTTCTGATGTACTCATGGACAGCAGTAGGTATACTACAGGAGCCCAAGATAAGAAGATAAAACAGCAGGTAATCATGCCAATGATGGTATGATGTATGAGCGAATAGAGAGCTCCTAACAATCCAAGCTAAGCCTACACGAGCTGGGCAACGCTAACCAGGTACCAATACCTACATTGTACAATACATGCAGCTTGGCACTGCTAGATAGGTATAAGGTAGGCGTCGTTATTATACGATTTCCAATAATGTTCATACCGTAGAAAGACTAATTGAAGCACACACAAAAGACAAATATCAGTGCACTAAGACAGGTACCACATGCAGTGTTTATCAGGTACTTATTGCAGTGAAGTGAGGAAGTAAAGCGTACAATAATGTACGCAATGTGCATTGTACAATGTGTACAGTGTACACAGAAAGTATAAAATGTATACTGATCAGTGTATGAAATGTATTCGGCTCGCATTGAAACGTTCAAAGTACAGTTGAATACCTACAATTCAAATCATGAAACTAAAAACAAAACTATGAAAAAACATCGAAATCAACCATAAGACAGAACAATACCAAACGCAAAACAAATTACCGCCATTGATTAGAGATTTAACCAGGTATTCACTCAGCACACGTGCTACACGCGATCATGCACGTACAGAGAGTTAGAGGAATAAGTAATAGCATGGAAATAAAGTGTGATTTTCCAGTGAACAGCTGGAAAATACACGTTTGATAATGACGTCATTACTATGGCTTACAGTTATGAGTTACTGACGACACTGCGTATATTCCAGCTTTTACACTGAGCTCTCACCTCATCATTGTTGCCGATGTGTCTATCCCAGCGCACGTCGTCAGGTTCCATGGCAGTTCCAGGGTTCGGGTATTACATTGCTCGTACCTACTGGAAAGACGAGAGTTAGCTCCTACTAAATTAATACCCAATTAGTACCCTATTATGGTAGCCGTGTGGAATACCCAACTCTGGTCCAGATACCTACTCTAACAACTAGAAAAGCTATACAGCTGTAGATATGTACCTATATACCGGTCTCGTTGCTTCGTTGAGTGTACTACATCACGAATATTTGAATAGCAGATAAGAGACTCATGGAGTTTTAAATCTCGATAGAAAAGTCCCTTCAAATCGTTGTCAGTTGGTGATAATAAAAAAACTTAGATGAAATAAAAGAAATTTTACGAAACTTTTCGAAAATTGTACGAAACTTTTCATCTGAAACTTTGAATTCCCTTAATAATAAAGTTCAGTAAAGTTGAATCACTAGCTCTCAAAAACATGATAATGTACGATTGAACGTGAACATGTGACTAACTTCTAAGACATTTTAGGTTAAATATTCTACACTTTCCATCGAGAGCTTTAAATCGTTAATGGAAAGCTAAACGTTTCAGAAGATATCATGTACAAACACGTGGTATACCTAAACTTTATACCCGGTTAACTGGCAATGATAACGTTTCATGAATATGGAATGTTTAAAATTCATCTCAGTAATACATCTAATTCACTTATTTTCGCTCTGTCTCTAATAATTTGATACGTGGATGCGTTCATTCGAATAATTTAGTAGAATTTTGTAAATCAGAAAGATCGAGAATCCAAATTTCAAGTTATATTCCGATTAAATAATTAATCCAGACGTTGGTTAACATTTTCATCATTCCCATGGTAATGGTCGTATATGTCAACATAACCAGGAATGAACTCGAGCAATTAAATGAAAAGATTAATAAATACTATCAAATATCAACAACTGGAAAGTCTTATCAATGAAGCAGTGGATGTTCGAACTTTAAGCCTTTAAATATAATTCTGATTTCTGACATGAAATCGGAAAGAAATTTATAAGACAGGTAACCTACATCGGGCTTTGAACAAATAAAATCGGGAAAAATACAGGAACATCGATCTGCTGCGATGAAAGACCAAATAAAACTCTTCTAAAAATTGGATGGTTGCCGAACTTCAAAATACATACTGTACAACGTACGCACTGAGAAAAATGCTGAAATTGATGCGATGATTTGAAACAGATTATAATGTTTCCTAAATAATTATCGGAAATTACTTGGGCCGGAAAACGCGGAAAGAGTTATACTGAGTCACAGTACAAGAATTCTCGGCAGTCGGCTGTCATATAAGACTATTTTATACAATCAAACTAAGCATGCATCAGGGAAAACTGTTGATGGCTTTGAAAAATGGAATTGGTGATTTGAAACATCTAAAACCTTACCCTACTCATATGATTCTTCATTCTTTCAAAGTGCTACAAAATCAAAGCATGTAAGAAGAATAAACAATTCTTACGGTAGTGAACAACCCTCATGAGTCATGGCAAAGTAGTGAGGACTTGTATCACGATGTACCATAAAGCTGTAGTGAGGACCTGTTGTAGATCCTACGAACTAAATGTCACCATAACGAAGGTAGGCGGTTCGACGAATCAACTCTTCGTCTGTGCCAGCATGGTAACTGCATAACTTGCAACTGCCTAGTCCTCACAGCATGACACTGATGATTTGTATTTTGTATCAAATACAGAGTATTTGATACAAAAACCTCAACTGGGGAAGGAAGTATTGTGAAAGTAGACTTGTTGGTATGTGGTACCGGGTACGTGAAGCATGCTTACCGAAGTTGTTCTATGCATGCACATTTCATGTCAACAGGACTACAACATCAGGAATTTGTACTCTTATACTTACAGTACAAACGCAGCAAGAAATTACAGCGCCTATCGCAAACTCAACTTTTTCAAATTAAAATAGTTTTTATAATGCAAAGTAAAGAGAGAAGTTGCTCGACTCATTTCCCTGTCCCTTTTCGGACGATTTCGATCTTTCCATCGTTGACTGCTTTATTAAGTGACCAGTGAAGGCGAAGCCCGGAATCAACAAGGCAACAAGAGTCAAGGCAACAAGAGTCATTGAGTCAACATCAAGGCAACCACGTTGCGCAGAATCTTCTGACCATGATTCCGCTGTTAGTGTTAATTCCGCGCAGAATCTTCCGACCATGATTCCGGGCGGAATTCCGCGATGGTGGTCGGGCTTCTTGGATACTGCCCTCGTTCGTTACACTCCGGTTCATTAATAACTTGGCAGCAATTCAAGTAAAAACAGCAATAATCTGATAACATGAAAATAATCAAGTAACATGGAACTGTAGTAAACTGAATGACCAATAATGAAAGGATAATGAAGCAGTGAACTTCCTTACAATATCGTGCTATTGTAAGGGCCTCTGCTGAAGAACCAACTTAAACGGGATGTATAAGCTGTATAAAGTGCACACTGTATTAAGTGCACACTGTATATAGCACACACACTGAGCAGCAACATTCTACCATTCATTGTTAACTTGTTACTCATCTCACAACTTTCATCCACGGGAGAGTTGCCATGCATAAGAATAAATCATTTATATCCAGCCAACTGCCAAGGCCTGGTGCGTCATACAAGAGCTAGAGTTGAAATAACGTATAAAATTAATGGCAGATAAAATAATTATCCTCTGGATTTTTAGAGAGTGTGGATTCAACAAATCTATCACAAGTTGAGTGAGTGGATCATAGTAAAAAACATAATATAGGTATATTGGAGAATCGAATACCGGCACCGTGAGATATGAAAGTCGTTACAATGCTGCCAAGTTCTCCTACACTAGCAGTTTCTATCAATAAAATTACAATTATTTGCCATTGGAGCATAATAAGATATTAGATAAGTGTATTTTCACCATACCGGGTGCTGGCAGTTATAAGCCGAAAGCCAGGGAGCTTCCGGCTTTCCAGGATTGGGTTCTTTAAGCAGGTTAATTGTCGTCGTTTTGCATTCAATGCGACCATTGTACATGAACCAATCATATCCAATAATGGTGCAGAGACCAACCAGCCATGAGCCATTCATATTTGTAATTAATCTGCGTCACTATATCGGGCTATCAAAGAGCTCTTTCATTTTCTTGATGGGTTTGGAGCGTTTAGGAAGGCTTTACATGCGTCGCTGGTTGATGAAATTCATTAAAACCACGGTGTTACATGCTGTGTTGGTGAAAAGAATGCCGCATACCAAAGACAACAACGATATATTGCTAGACATCAAATTGGACTCAAATACATATGAGCACACAGTGTTATGTATCAGTAGAAAATTTGTCTGTTGCATCTGGGATATAGAAATGCTTGATTCTTGCAACGACTATAGATTCATGTTTTATACTTTATCGAAGAATAACAATTTGTCGGAAATCTTCAAAAGATCACAGATTTGATGAAATATCAAATGTCTTGAAACATTGAGCTACTTCGCCATTAACACTCTCAGAACCATAAATTCACAATTTATCATATATAGAAAAGTCAGGAGATTCCGAGGATTAAACTGTCACGTATAGCATTTAGCAAACCCGAAAGAAAAAGAATGGAAGCTTCTCGAACCCGAAAAGCTCGCTGGAATCGTTCAAAAAAGCAATAAAGACAAGTAAAGTTGGTAAATGTTTGACGGGCTGCAAAATGACGATATTGCATTAAATGTAAAACATGCCGTAGAGTACCTACCTAAAAGGCACAATCTCAATGTGGAAACTGTCGTAGAAACCTACGACGTAACATCGATTGTACACGAAACAATGAGGCTGAGGAATGTGTACTCACAACTGGAAAATGTATGAACTGGTCCACGTGCGCGCGGCTCACATCTTGGGTCACGTGACTGCTACGCGTGACCCAAATCACGCAATGTGATTGGGCGGCGATTCAGCGCGCGTTTCGAAGATGCTGTTTGTTGAGTCATTTACGTTGTGCTGAGTTTTTATTTGGTCGGAATTTCGTATTTAGACTCACATTTGAATCGTGTCAAAAAAGTCGCCTGTCGGCTATAGACTTTAATCCGTGTGCCATGTTGATTGTTGATGGCAAAATATAGTCTGGTTAGTTTGATCTTGTTCAACCATCAACAAATTGTACTTTACTCCCACCTAAATCAGAATATTTATCTGAATCTAAATCAGAATATAATTAAAGATGGTTGGTTTTCAACTTTTAAAGGCACATACCAATGCATTCTTTTAGAATCTTCAGATTGAACTCAGCAGGGAACTAAGAGGATCGTAATGGGTCAATTATACAAGAGGTACAAGATGAGGTAATCCAGACAATTTCCTGGCTTGCGGACATTACTTTGGGCCGCTTAGGCAGTAGAGTCTCTGTAACTCTGTAGGAGTTAAGTGAGTGAGGATATTTCCTAGTTTATGAGTTACGTCCATTGAAGGCTAGAAGCTTTCAGAGGATGTTTTCAGGCTGAGCTTTCGACGGGTTCAGGGGGAAGTTACGCCGTTAGTTGTCTTATTATTCAATTTTAGCCTTAATAGTGTAATAGCTTGCTGTGAAGTTATAAGATGCTAAAACTTGTCTATTTTATCTTGTCTCCCTACTGATCATTAAAGAGACAAGCATTGCAGTTGACAGGGTAGGGCCTTACATCTGCAAGGTAACCGCTGAAGCTTAGCAGTTTAGTATCTTCCTCGTATTTCAATCTTTTGCGGTATGTGTTTTTCATAGACCCACAGACCTTTATAGAGAAAACCTTGAATTGTGATCGATAAGCATTAAGCATTGCTTATTTCCTTCGATATCGACCCTCCTGTGGGCTATGATTCAAAATCAATGCCAGTTATTATATAAACAGTGTAGCAATATTTACGTTTCTGATTCCACAATACCACAAATTTGTTGCTTTATTGGGGCACTCGATTACTGAAACTGCATTCATATTATTAAACAGATGTCATTTTATAATTTGGCATAATCCTCTTTGCCTGTAACATGATTAAATATTGGTTACAAATAACCGCTTTAAAATAATGTACCACTACTCGAATAGATCTGTCAAGATGTCCAAGGGACTGACACCATCTGTCATTCGTATTCGATGATTGCAACGTGTTTTGAACGCTCTTCAATATCCGTCCGTATGCTCTTGCTCAATCAATAAGACATTGTCCTTTGATTAATTAGACGGCATGCAGTTTTCCAGCTCGCACTATGTCCACTATAATTTCCAGATTGGGTGCTATATTTGTAAGCTTAGGTTCAGACAGTTCTTCTTGAGAACATGGCCCTCGCCTTAATGATTCACACAGGTGTGGTCTCAGGCTGCAATGGAAACCCTTCACGCTTCATGAAAGGTGCCCTGAATGCCTCTGCCCAAGGACACAGATGTTTGAGTTTGTTAATCGCTTTGCTGATGTGATGCATGTGCTATTACATTATGAATTCATACTGTTAGTAACAGTAATTCTGATTCAATTCAATATCAACAAATTCCATTTATCTTTCTTGAGACAGCAAGGCAGTCAGGAGAGCATTTGTATATCGCACCTGGGAATAATCTCTGAAGAGCTATTTTGTACGGGATTATAATCCACGAATTTAGCGTCTGTTTGATAGAGTTTGTCAATGATTGTCTGTATGTACCACTGCACGTGAGAGGGTGTTAATTAGGGTTTCCATCTAGATATTATCTAGATAAGATTATCTAGATAATTTGCAAAAAATCTTTGTCTATTTATCTAGATAATTTCTACTAGATATCTAGATAAACTTCATATCCCTTTTGCCGAGAAATTTCAGCTAAATTTGCCAATTTTCTAGAAATTTTTTCAATAATTATTGGACTTTAAATATTCAAAATTTCTGTTCTGTTCATTTTCATATCCGTTTTGGAGATCTAAGTTAGTAAGGCACCTTTTGGCTATGCATAGATGGACTTGGACTTATTTCAGACTTCTATGAACATTGCTCAATGTTCAGGAACTCCAGGTTAATGGAAAGACTGTCCGGCTTCAAGTACAATCTGTTTAACTAATAATTTGACCGTTGTCAAACTGAAATGAATAACAGAACCAGATAGATAGTAGAAGGCAATGCTTAAAAGTTTTAAGGATCTTATCACATCAAACAAATCGTCATTTGCCACTCTAACGAAAGTTCAATACCTACTCTTAACTCTCGATATTCTCCTCTACTACTATATTCTGTCACAAAACATTGTGCCCTTTTCAAAACATGAGGTGAAAATATGTACGAAATTAGCCTCCAGCTATGGCAAATTCAATATTCATTGCTTGTTTAAAAGCAACCCCCTAAATAATCAACATAAAATTATTAACGCATCCAACTCGAACAACCATTAACTTTGGTATGTTTTAATGAGGGAATTTCATTCCTTTTTCTTATTCTCTAATTCTCACTCCAGCAACTCCGACTGTCCGAGGCCATCATCATGAAATCAACCTTAATTCGTCATTAATTGACTCCTTTCCGATGAATAATGGCTAATGCAAGTGTTTATAGCGACTGATGGGTAGATGAGGAACTTGTTGCTACTTTTTTTTATGGATGATTCCTTATTTCAACTTAATCAAATGAAACAATGAATGTCCTGAACTTCATTCGATATCAAATGATCTTTTGGTGGTCATTAATATCATAAATTTCAATAAGCAACAATTTGAATGACCAACAGCTGCAAAAGTTGTGAGTTTCTTACGTTGAAAGTTGTGTCAAATATGTATAAATTCCGGATTCAAAAATTATCTAGATTATCTAGATAATCTAGATAATAGCCAAAAAATTATCTATTTATCTAGATAAAAGATTTCAAGTAGATAATGGAAACCCTAGTGTTAATCTAAAAGCTTTGAAAGCTGTCTGCTTTGAAGCTTTGATATCAGTGAACAGTTCGAGAGTCAATTTCAATGATTCCACGAAACATGAGTCATCGTACCTACCTACTACCAAGTGATAAGCATGGTACCATAGCAGTTGCTAGCTAGATTATGATAGTGGTATAGACGACTTCGATCGCAGTATTGGTGAACCCATACCGCATCCTGTATGGTACTTGTATGGTACCTACTTACGACCTACCATCCCAATGTAGGAGTTAATTTGCTAAAATCAGTCCCTTTATTGGTGGATGGAGTTTGTTTCTCCTTTCATTCCAGTATGTTCCTGTTGCAATAAAGCTGCACAATCCGAGTTTCGACCATGTTAAATTTTTCAGCAAATATTTTTCAACTATTTCAAGTCATTTTTAAAAATTGCTTGAAGTAAAACACCGGGGATCGTAAACAATCTCAACAAATTAACAACAATACAACATACTGCGGGCAAGTGCACTGTGCACACCGTTGGATCAATAGATAAGGATATCAGGTTAAACATTATATCAAAGTGCCAATGAACACACGACAAGTGAATTAGGCTTTTACGTATTTGCGTGTAAAAATGCTGGCAAAATATATACGTGGTAGGTTGCTGATTGTTTTGTTGGTGAATGAAAGGCCTAGGTAATCTGATTCCCTTCTCTTTACGTCATGTTAGGTGTGCCTATGCTATGTGTTTGATCACGCACGGCATTCCAAAATCAGTCAGCAGCACATTTCATATAAATCAATTTGAAATAACCTAAAGCTTGTTGATATAGGAATTCGTTTATTTTATAGATCATACTCTCCAGTGCCAAACAGAAGGGGGGTCGAAATAAACGTCTTTCGGTAGAGAATTAGCAAAATCGCTGCAAACGGGTGAGTTTCAAATAAACGGGTGGTGATGGGTGACATAAATTTTTGAACAAAAACAATAAAGATATTTTGGTGGAATGAATTATGAAATATATAGAAAATCCAAAAAAATACTCAAACGGGGAGGTTGCTTAATAAGCGTCTTTAGCTGGGAGAAAAGTCAAAAAATTGCTAACGTCTCAAACCCCCCCCCAGGCACAGGAGAGTAACAACTGAAAATGAAATTATCTACGGACTAATATAGGGAAACCTATCCTCTATTACTATAAGGAGATAGGGGTAAAGATTGTGGACGATACCTAAATGAAACTGAAAAGCACAAATAGAGAAGTAGTTTATAAGGAAGCTGAATTATATAAAGTGCAGTGTCATACCTACTTGTACTACGCGAAAATACAAAGATACAAGTACCTACGGTATTGAATTACTGAAGTACTGAATTACTGAGAAGGGGCCGAGTCGTCGGGCAGGTTGAGATGCAGTTTTTGACCTGTTGAGATTCCATTTCGGTACTTCTTCCTAGTGCCTATAACCTGTCTCTTTCTCTCTTCAGGTTTTACTTAATGGTTATCGGTTGAGGAGCAGTACGTTACCGGTTCTTTTCACACAAGGGGAGCCGAGTGAGATAAGTCCCTTACACCAGGAGGCAAGCCGAGTTGTATAAGTATAATTAAAGTATAGGTAACGTACTTTGTTGGGATCAATAACCTAATATATGCACCAATAATGACTCAATTCGTAGCTATTCTTCTATTCTCGGATCTCGCCAACACCCATCATCTTACTATTCACATTTTACGAGTTTCGTCATAAGTAGGTACAGATTGATGTTTTGATGACACCGTGAAGGTCATCAAGTTACTGATTATAATTTCGATAACCTCTGTTTATTCTTACCTTTTTCTTCACTTCTCAAAATTAATAACCCACGAGAAAAAATAAAAAACCATGTGACTCAAATTTGTCAGGCGTTGCCTGACCCCCTTGCGCGCAGAACTGCGCATTTCTGCTTCTCCATAAAATTGATTTAAGTTTAACTAATAAACTGGTAAAATTTTGCGTCACGTTTTCTTATCGCACTGCAATAACTTCCGAAAAGTGGTTCAATTACTACTTACTTATAGAGATTAAGCGCTGTTTTTAGTTCTTCCTTTCGTTACCTATAACTATTCAATTGATTCGTGAATCTAGAAATATAGAAATCTCACTGATATTCATCTGTAAATTTTCTTGTCACCTTAATTCCTTAACGAGTAATTGACTGACAGGAGCCCTAACCCAGACCCTAGCCTGGACATTAATATAAATCATTGTGGCTGCGCTACGCGGAATATGAAAGTTAGGATTTGCGCCATTTTTGTAACTTTCTCGCGCGTGCTAAAGTGCCCTCACATTTAAATTTTGCAGCTATATAGTTTTCTCACCTTTGTACGCGGACTGTGAATTTTCTCTAAGTAAAGGGTTTGATCTGCATTTTCCAACAATCCCAGTTTTCCCAGCACATTTACTTGCTGAGTTATGGCCCGTTGAAAATCACGGAAAATCATTCGTCTTTGTTTGTTCATAGCTTCTAGGCGCATGGCGTCGCGGGAATGGGAAAACGGTCTTGAAAAGTTCAATATTTCTAGAATAACGTATCAAAATTTTAAGGTTGCGCTCATATTCGTTGAAATCAAGGTGAATCCTTACTCTCCCTGACCAATGAACATATCTCGGGGGACTTGTCCCGGGGGACCTTTACCTCTTGAGCCATCATTCGAATAACCTGCTCAGAGTTTTGTCATAACCTCTCGTGGCTCCTAGAATAGTATTTCAGTAATTCTTGCAACGTGACGCAAGGTGCGACAATCCCGTTGAATCGCCGTTACCTGTATGCCTTAGGTACTGATAACTTTAATATAATGTCATTTCACAGGGTGTCGTTGAAGGTAATATCCACCGCTCACGTGTCATATATTCTTGCAGCTAAGTAGTAGGTACTAGGTAAGTGCTACAGCAGCCCTACCTCACTACAGTAGGAGCGTGCGGGCTTGAAAGGATAATATTAATATACCTGCAGCATTATATTTATGTGAGTATCCGAACAGTGTAGCTCTGATCCTCTCCTGTAGCTATCAGTCCACAGAACTGGGTCGAATCTGAGCGTTAGCGTTGTAATACGGTGAGTAATAATGTTGAGCCCTGAAGGGGCGAGCCATTATTATGAACCGTATTGATTATTCTACCGATTGAATGAATTCATTTTTTCATAATTCGTCATAAAACTGCCGTTCCGCATAATCATATAAATTATTCGACTTTTTAAGCCGTCCGGCCTGCAGCTTTGACATTTATAACGTTTTCTATGAAATCGAAATATTACTAGGTTAGCTCATTTGAGCTCTACACTCTGTTCACTTTAATATCAATTACAGTTTTAATGAAAACGTCGCGAGTTCAATAAAGTTATTAGTGCTCCTAAGCAGCATCGAGTGAGCCCCATCATTACTACCTGCTGCCTCTGACTCGCAGTCCTAGCTCGACTAGTAGTTGCTGCTTTAGGTTCCTTCACCCCTTTTAAATTCTAGAATTATGATAAAACCAGCATCGTTTTACCATCTTCAACCTGAACCATGAGTCACGACGACGTTCAAGTTTCAACCATCTATAGCTCTTTAGTTAAGGGTGCGTTTAGAGTGAATTTGGGGTGAGCCTAGGGTGCATTCTGTTTTGGAGAGGTGCCCTTAGGGTGCATTTGGGGTGAATTAAAGGTGCAATAAGGCTGCATTTAGGCCGAGGGTGTGTCGAACGACTGGTCATTGACCATTCTTATTTGTGTCGCACCTTCGCAAATGATACTTGAAGTCCAAGATTTGATCACTTAAAAGCGCAACCGGCCATTCGTTTTTGTTTAAACTTAAAAAAAGGCCAACAAGGTGTCCATTTTAGCGTTTCCTCCTTGCGCGATGTAGGTCGCGAGTGGTAAAAACAAATGATCAAGACTAAAATCAGATAAGCTGATGTTATAATCGATTTGATACTGATATGCTGTGATGAGATCAAAGGATTTGGACTGGCTAAATGTTTGGAAGCAACTGATTTGATGGGCCGCGCAGCTTGCATGCCAGGACAACTTGAATAAAGGAATAAGATTGCATCTGTAATTCTTGACAGATTTTCATTTTTCATTGTATTAAGCTCCCTATACTAATGAATACCTTTGAGAACTCCCTATCTCTATACCTGGTGCTCCTAATAATCTACAAGACACCAAGTCGTGCCAATATAGCAATTCTGCTCTCTTTGATGTTGCTATTTCTGACGTAAAATCACCCGACTATTGCATTTAATTATTCAATCTTTTATTATCTTTCATTCTTTTATTACTTCTGATTCCCTTGTTCGCAGAAATTTAAGTTTATGTTGCCTTTCATTTGAAGATCAAGTGAGTAAGTGACCGGCAAAACCAGATTCGCTGTCGTGGCTACGAAATAGTGAAATGGTATGGAAAGTGAAAATGCATGACTGTTCTTGTCGTTTAGCCTATATTTGATGGCAGTTATGTAGCTTGAAGCTTATAGAGAGTAAAATTATAATGTGTTACCCTAATCTTAATACGACAAAACCATAATGACCCTGACTTTCTGAGTCAACGTTATAGGAATCCACTTGATACTTTGGTGCATTTAATTAAAGCGTTACTGAGTTAAATCATATATGGTTGAAACGTCTGGGCTTCATTTTCTTGAGTGTTGTAGACAGTAGAGAGTAGAAACTATCCGAATTCTCCTGTTCGCAATGCAATGTGCAGTTTCGTTGCAATGTCCAGTTTCTGCCAATGAAGCGATGAGTTAAGTGAAATTATTCACGTTGGCTTTTACTGGCGCTGTCAGGGAATTCATCGTTTCTGAAAATTCCGGATTATCAAGCTTGAAAATTCCGGATTATCAAGCTTGTTAATTCGTTGTTATTATAACTCGTAGATAGTCGTTCTTGAAAATTTATAGCCGCATCCAGTGACCAATTGCACACTGACCACTGACATTCACGTATCCTATTTCTTAAATTTACTTGGATATTTTAATACCAAATCTGAATCCAAAACATAAAGTCAGAAATTCAATCGCATGTACTATAAACTTATAAATTGTTGATATTTGATCTATTTTCACTAATTTTTTAATCGAAACTTTGGGTCCGTACTAACTTGATAGTGCCCATTCAGGCATGGATCCAGCCCAGAATTTTTGGGGGCGTGCAAATTTGAGCTCATTTGGCGCCGCTTCGCGGCGCCTCATTTGCAGTAAGTGCGTTTTTTGAAAATAAAGATAATTCAAGTATGTATTAGCACTAGCAGGGGCCTGGGGGCGGCAGCCCCCAGAGGTCTGGAATGTAAAGAAATGTCATCTCAATAGGGTTTTTGCATTGTTTTCATCCCAACAGCTTCATCGTTGTAGTCGAACTCAATTTCACTTATTATATTCACAATCAAAAGAAAGAAAAGAACAGCAGGGGCCTGGGGGCGGCAGCCCCCATAAACCAAGGTCTGGAATGTAAAGAAATGTCATCTCAATAGGGTTTTTGCATTTTTTTCATCTCAACAGCTTATCGTTGTAGTCGAACTCAATTTCACTTATTATATTCACAATCAAAAGAAAGAAAGAACAGCAGGGGTCTGGGAGCGGCAGCCCCCAGAAGTCAGAGGTCTGGAATGTAAAGAAATGTCATCTCAATAGGGTTTTTGCATTGTTTTCATCTCAACAGCTTCATCGTTGTAGTCGTACTCAATTTTACTAAATATATTCACAATCAAAAAAAGGAAAGAACAGCAGGGGTCGTGGGGCGGCAGCCCCCAGAAGCCAGAGGTCTGGATTTTAAAGAAATGTCAAATCAATAAAGTTTTTGCATTGTTTTTGTCTCAACAGCTTCATCGTTGTAGTCGTACTCAATTTCGCTAAATGTTCACAATCAAAAGAAAGAAAAAACAGTGGGGGTCTGGGGGGCAGCAGCCCCCATAAACCAAAGGTCTTGAATTTAAAGAAATGTCACCTCAATAGAGTTTTTGCATTGTTTTCATGTCAATTTTCAACAGCTCCGTCGATTTTGTCGTACATTATTTCACTAAATATATTACCAATCACCAGGAATAAAGAACAGCAGGGGTCTGGGGTGGCAGCCCCAAGAAGCCATATGCCTGGAGTAAGACATGTCTGTTGTCACCTCAATAGCTCAATAGGGTTTTGCAATGTTTTCATTTCAACAGCACGATCGATAATGTCGCACTCAATTTCAATAAATTTAATATTGTAAATCAAATGAACAGCAGGGGTCTGAGCCCTCAGACTCTGAGGGCGGCAGCCCCAGAAAGCCAGACTCCAGAGTTTGGGAAGAAACAGTTTTGGAAGAAACACGTGAAGAAGTGACAACAATAGCGTATTCCCATTCAATTGATACTTTTATGTCTCCAAACCAATAATTCAGTTCAGGTAAAGCTTGTCCGTGGAGACAATTACTGCAGCATCTGATGTTCTCAGTGGTATCCATCATTGAAGCATCCTTCAGGCCCACACTGAATGGAAGGCCATCGATTTGTGACGTATGCTATTCTAGATACTTGACAGTTGACAAATAAGACTATACATGGATCGGAATTTATAACCTTATATGTTTAAAAAACTAATAATTTTCATAAATTCTTTAGTCCTTTTTCGGACTGTATTTTAAATTCTAATGATGCTTTAGTTTGAAGTCTTTGAATTGCACGCCCAGAGCACGCCCCCAAATTTTCGTTTGGGGGCGTGCGCACGCCCCCAGCACGCCCCCGTGGATCCATGCCTGCGCCCATTAGATCTATGATTTGATAGGATCTGTGAACTGTGCTTGAACAATTGTACACTGGAATTCTGATGTCTGCGCTAACAGCTGGTAATATAATTTATAAATAGCGCCACCTTTAACGGCTCCATCAGCTGTTCTTGCAGGCTTCTTGCCGCACAATCGCACCCAGACACTTACATCATCTCCATTAATTCTCTGCTGGCACTGAAAATTGATCAAATCAAATCATAGAGTCCATGATCGAAATAATATGTGCCTGAACGGGGTATAATACGCGTAAGATTGGCGTTACACAGTTGTTGATCAGCTGTATATCTTTGTTCGCCGGGACTTGTGAGGCATTACCTACCGCTTCTTGTTCTTGTAGTCTCGGGCCTCGGCCGTCTATCCATCTGTGCTGTCAATTATGTTATTTTCGACCTAAAATTCAGGGAAATGGTTTGACTGCTTCAGAAAGTTATAATCTTCCATTTCTGCTCTTTACACACTTTCGTCCTTCGCGCACTACCTATTACTATAAAAATCCCAGTTTTCACTCCATGTTACTCAAAGGAGATTCTGATCAAGGCGAGCTTACTTATACTAAAGAGTGGAAATAATTTTAGTGCGTTAGTATCTTAGCTCCTTCAAGTCAACGAAATTCTTTTTTGATTATTTCATGTCATAGGCAGCATAGTTGAAATTAGCCTAAGCATATTAACAAAATGCTTTCTTAGTTACTACTCGGCCCGTTACTAATTTACTATCATTTATAATATGAATGTTTGAGATGCAATTTTCTGATTCAAATTGTACACTTAATCTCAATTCCATTCTAACTTCCCAATCTTACTTCCCACTTCCCATTCCCACTTCCCATTCCCGCTTCCCATTCCCATTTCCCATTCCCACTTCCATTCCCACTTCCCATTTCCACTTACCATTCCCACTTACCATTCCCACTTACCATACCCACTTCCCATTCCCACTTCCCATTCCCATTACCACTTCACATTCTCACTTCCCATTCCCACTTCCCATTCCCACTTCCCATCCCCGCTTCCCACTTCCCATTCCCACTTCCCATTCCCACTTCCCATTCCCACTTCCCATTCCCACTTCCCATTCCCACTTCCCATTCCCACTTCCCATTCCCACTTCCCATCCCCACTTCCCATTCCCACTTCCAATTCCCACTTCCCATTCCAATCCCACTTCCTATTCCCACTTCCCATTCCCACTTCCCATTCCCACTTCCCATTCCCACTTCCCATTCCCACTTCTCATTCCCACTTTCCATTCCCACTTTCCATTCCCATTTCCCATTCCCACTTCACATTCCCACTTCCCATTCCCACTTTCCATTCCCACTTCCCATTCCCACTTTCCATTCCCACTTTCCAATCCCACTTCCTATTCCCACTGTCCATGGTGTACACATGAGATCTGGCTTCCTGACAGACTGGCAGTCCTGCACTGCCTGATGACCCTGGGGAGTGAATGGGACTTGTTCCCTTCTGCAACGTCTGCTTTTCGAACCATTCCCTCTTCAGCAGAAAATGTCCCATTTGACCCCTCACCCAAAGCAAAAGTTATTTTATAATTTAAATATTAGCACCCTGTTCTAATCCGTGCTGGAGCTAGTTTCAAAAGCTCGGTGCTCAAAAGGATGTCTTTTGAGTTTGGTGCGAGGGTCACGTATTCATTCAGCTGGGGCCCGCTGACGTCACAAATGTAGACAAGCTGACAAGGGTAGTTTAAAAATAAGGTATAATCAATTATTGAGAAGCAGCGTATTTTGCTGAAGGTGCTCTGCTCGTGACGTTAGAAGTATTATTCCTATATTCCCGCCCTGCAAAACCACCTCATTATCTCAATGACATTTTATTGGCTTTTTATTGATATTTCTCTGCGCTTCATCTGTCAATTGTCATCTGCATGCTTAGTGTTATGTGCGCTGAACGTTTGAGGAGATCTGAATAAAATGATTGTTGAGTAATAAAGATTCCTAATTGCAATTTTTTATGCCATAATAGCATAATGTTTATGCAGCTTTAGGCTTCCTGATACAGATTCTTGGGTATTTGGAATTCCTTTTTAAATTAAAAAAGGGTGTTGTCAACTGACGACTGTTTTATTCGTCCAGGTAATCTTATAATAGTATAATATCACCAAATTGATATTTTGTTAGCTATATGTGGCTCTATATTTGGTTATGGGGACTGACTGCTGTATGCTACTTTCCTATAATAACCATTTTGACATAGAACTGCAATTTGTAGAAGCGGTAGAGAATTCGTTGTATCATGTATGCGATTTGTTTCCATCTCCAGAAATATCACCACCAAAACCGTTGGACGGTTGGTCTAGTAACCCCCCGCTGGTTTGGATGTGATCAGCCCATTTTGTCTCTTTTCAGGTTCCGTTGTCACATCCAAACCCGCGGGGGGTTACTAGACCAACCGTCCAACGGTTTTGGTGGTGATATCTTGACAGATGCATGTAGTTTGAACCCATGTTACTTACCCAAAGGCAGTTTGGACCAACGTAACTTGCCCTCACGTAGTCCGGACCCACGTTACTAGCCCACACGCAAGTCTAACCCACATAACTCACCCTGACGAAGTCCAAAACTACGTTGTTCTAACTTGGAATAACTAGAATTGATATATTTCTTAATTTCTACAAATCGTCCACGTGAACTCACGTGCTTAAATATAGCAACCAGATCTAATTTCACGTGCATTAGTCGTATTTGAACTCATTTCAACGTAACTAAGTCGAAAATCCCGTGTAAATATCAATTTCTTCAAATCCCCTAATTTCTACAAAACGTCCGTGTGAACTCACGTGCTGAAAAATGGTAACCAGAACTAATTTCACGTGCATTAGTCGTATTTAAACTCATTTCAACATAATCTAGTCGAAAATCCCGTGTAAACATCAATTTCTTCAAATCCCCTAATTTCTACAAAACGTCCGCGTGAAATCACGTGCTTCACTAGTCCATCGTATATTTCCCATCCCTATTCAATGCGAGACATGGAGAAACCATTATCAGTTCACCTTCGTATCACAGAATAGGACTACAGTACAATTTTTTTTTCATATTAACAAAATTTCAATCAATTTGCAGTTCAATTTTTAGAAGTCTCCCACGACGACAATCTTCGACCGATCGCCCTGAAACTCGTTTCATAGCTAAATCTTAAAGTCTAAAAGCAGCAGTTCAAAGTAAAACATAATCCGATGAAAAATCTTTGAGTTGGAGATGTCTAAAGTAGCGCAAAATAGCGTTCTATCGCAAAATACACTATTTTAGTGGTTTTACTCGAATTTGATGACGTCATCACAGCACCCAAATAGGCTCAAACCAACTTCCAATATAGCCTAAGCCACAATTCTGCCTTAGCACAACATACTTTGGCCGGTCTCATCTCAAGATAAGTCGTAGTTCTTGACATCTCACTCGTTTAAGTTTTGTCCAATAATTTGGAAATCGAGATAGCCCAATGATCCATATGATTTTCTGAAAGCTCTTTAAATTTGCTAAAAATTATTCTGAAAAATCAGAGAGCTATCTCCTTTCCTTCTTGGTGAAAAATGCGCTCGAAAATGGCCTAATTTTCGCTAAAAAAGCAATAAAACTTAGCTAAGTTGATGACGTCATAGTGACGTGATGATGACGTCACCAGACCTTCTCACATAGCCTAAGCCACACTCCCATCTTACATGAACAAAACGTGACCTCGATCATGGCCCTACCATTTCCCGTTCTTGGGTAACAATTGTCTTAGTACTATAACTACTATTATTACCCTGCAGTGTAATTACTTTTCGAATTTTTGAGCAATATTAATCATGTAATATCACCGTACCCAGCAGTTGAATTACTGTCAAGTGTGTAATTACTATACCTCAACTGTTGAATTACTATTCAAGTGTTGAATTACTATTCCCAGCTGTTGAATTACTACTGTTGAATTACTACCAATTTTCTGAAACGGCCATTCGCACGATTCTAACCTATTTGCTATCTCTGTGCGGATGTAAATTGGAGAATAATAAGCTCCCATGATATCTGTTATCGCACTTTTCATATTGAAAACGATTCGATATAATCTATTCTTAACCGTATATATACTGTAAAACAAGATAAAATAGCGATAAGGAGCACAAAATGTTCGGTACGATATATGTTATATTCTTCGGTAGCACAAGATAAAGTAAATCTAAATGGCGCCACCCAGACGGGCTTCATAACTCCATCCGTGTTTCAATGTTTATTTAACTAGTCTTAGAGAGATAACGCAGACTTGTGGCGCCATATATAGGGTGTATTGCTCCGTTTTATCAAATTCAACTTCATTATTTCTGTGCGCCGTCGTTTCTATCTGTCAGTGTTCGTTACTTATTTTAGATCGGGATGAAGATAATGATTATGGCACAAAACTTATTGTTCAACTGAGGAGTACATAGTACATACATTTTGATGCACTCTAAAGATTTAGCTGACTACATTCACATGTGATCGTGTTTTTCTTTAAGGGCAGATTCTATACGAGATCCGCATAAGATTGTAGTTCTCGAGTCAGTTGTTATTAATGTTTGTGGTGTGAATTGATTTCTTTTCGATTGAGTACTTTTTATGGCAATGAAAGATGAAAACAAAATTTTTGTGAAGTATATATACATACACTACGTCATACACTAACAGTATGTATCAATGCTGGGCGCTGGTTGTACTATTTGGACTTTTGAACTTATTCGCTGAATTGACCCCGATACGATGATGGTGTGATTCTGACTTTTACAAATCACTGGCAAATTTGTCCAAAATTCTCGCCTGTTTCAATTATGAAATAGTGTACCCATTATTCATAAAACATTGAGTTCGAATACTTAAGTTTCAAACCGTCTACTTTGATTGATGCGTATATGGCAGGGCCAATAATACAGTAAATACACACTTGGGTGTAAATTACCATCGTAATTGCACTCGCAAGCTCGTGCAATTACTCAATAAATGCACTCGCAAGCTCGTGCATTTATTGCATGAATTCCACTCGCAAGCTCGTGGAATTAATGTGGTAATTACACACCCAAGTGTGTATTTACCGTATATTATTATATAACATTAACTAGTCGGTTCCCGTCCTACGGACGGCGAATGATGGCAGCCGCATGAGCTAACGGCCACATGTCCATTTGACAGTGATTTGACCGAGCGAGTTTGGAGGGGAAATTCGAAACTTAAATTTCTACGAAAAAAAAGCTTCCCACGCCCCCAACAGTAACTCAATATTGCCGACAATATTCTCAAAACCTTTACTCATCATAAGCAACTCCATAGCGAAGGAATTTTGAAAAAATTCGAAAATCTTTTTTTGTTGAAAAAAGGGCGTGGCCTCCCACGCCCCTTAGGGTGACCCAATAATTCGGACAAAATTCTCAAAACTTTTATTCATCATAAGCAACTTAATGGCGAAGGAATTTTGAAAAAAATCGAAAGTTTAATTTTTGCGAAAAAAAGGGCGTGGCCTCCCACGCTCCTCAGAGTGACCCAATAATTCGGACAAAATTCTCAAAATTTTTATTCATCATAAGCAACTCAATGGCGAAGGAATTTTGAAAAAATTCGAAAGTTTAATTTTTGCGAAAAAAAGGGCGTGGCCCCCCCACGCCCCTCAGGGTGACCCAATAATTCGGACACAATCCTCAAAATTTTTATTCATCATAAACAACTCGATGGCGAAAGAATTTTGGAAAAATTCGAAACTTTAATTTTTGCGAAAAAAGGGCGTGGCCCACCACGCCTCTCAGGGTGGCCGAAAAAATCTCGTATTATTTTTCTGATTTATTATAAAGTTTTTGCAACACGATGAAAAAAGAATTTCGTTGCCTACTTGAAAACGAATCGCCATAAATAAATAAATAAATAAATAAAGAAATAAATCAGGGCGCTGGCAAGCGCCCGCAGCGCAAGTTTGCTCACAATCAGGGCATCTGCCCGAAGGGCAGATGCCCTCGGCCCGAAGGGCCGAGGGCAGCCGAATTGGCCAGCAGTCCCGGCCCGAAGGGCCGGGACTGCTAGCCAGACACTCCAAACAAGCCGGTAGTACCAGCATGAAGTGCTAAAAGTAGTAGTTGAACCGTTTTTCAAGTATTGAAAAACTCGTTTGCCAGCGCCCTTTATATAAAAATACAGTGATTTCCAAAAATCGCGATTTTTGTGTCGCGTTTTCATCATGTTAACTTTGGTTGTTGAGCACGAAAATTTGCACAGGTTTTGTCCATCACATAATTAAGAAACCCTGAAAATTTCATCGAAATCGACCGTACCGTTTCGGCAGGAAAAATTATTAAAAAATGCCGAAAATCACGAAAATTAGTGTTATCGTCGTCTCTCTCTCGGCACCACATTTTTATAAATAAGTTTGTGTGAAAACCAAAACAGATATTAACATAATTCCAAATGTATATAAAACTTTGGCATAGGACGCGTGTAGTAGGCGACACGCGAATTTTAATATCAAATTGCTTAATTGGATAATTGGCCAATTAAACCAATTATCGCTTATATCTCGCCACAGGAAAATGGTAGAATCTTAATTCTAGCGACATTGAAAACTTTAGCATGAATTGCGTGTTGTGAGCAATGTGAAAATTTTCACTACAAATCGCTTAATTAGATAATTGGCCAATTAAACCAATTATCGCTCATATCTCGTCCCAGGAAAATGGTAGAGTCTTAATTCCAGCGGCATTGAAAACTTTGGCATGAACTGCGTGTTGTGAGAACTATGAAAATTTTCACTACAAATCGCTTAATTAGATAATTGGCCAATTAAACCAATTATCGCTCATATCTCGTCCAAGGAACGTGGTAGAGACTTAAATCCAACGGCATTGAAAACTTCTGCATGGATTACGAGTTGTGAGCACTGTAAAAATTTTCATTACAAATCGCTTAATTGGATAATTGGTCAATTAAACCAATTATCGCCAATATCTCGTCCCAGGAACATGGTACAGACTTCAATCCAACGACATTGGGAACTTTGTCATGGATTGCGTGTAGTGAGCACAGTACAAATTTTCATTACAAATCGATTAATTAGATAATTGGCCAATTAAACCAATTATTGCTTATATCTCGTTTCAGGAACATGGTATCGACTAAAATCTAACGGCATTGGAAACTTTGTCATGGATTGCGTGTAGTGAGCACAGTACAAATTTTCATTACAAATCGATTAATTAGATAATTGGCCAATTAAACCGATTATCGCTTATATCTCGTTTCAGGAACATGGTATCGACTAAAATCTAACGGCATTGGAAACTTTTTTTCTTGTTAATAAACACCAAAAAAGAATGATATGGTATGACAAAAAACAATTGGAAATTGTGTAGGTTCCGCAGCGCCCTTGTAAATTTTTGTGATTAAAAGTGGTGATATGGACTTTAATCGCAGCGCTGGTGTGGTAGTGGGCTGCAGTAGTTGCAAAGAATAGACTTATTGTAATCCGTAGTAGATGGATGAACGTCTAAATTTATTGAATTAATGAGCCTATATTCCTTGCAGCAAACAGCTCACTGCCACACCAGCGCTGCGATTGAAGTCCATATCACCACTTTTAATCACAAAAATTTACAAGGGCGCTGCGGAACCTACACAATTTCCAATTGTTTTTTGTCATACCTATATATATATATATATATATATTAACAACACGCATTATATATAGTAAGATATATCACCCTGTGACACTCGTTCCTCTAATATATACCCTGGCCAGTCTTTTCTATTACCGTGGGGGGTTACCGCCCTGGCCAGGGCGGGAACCAGCATTGTTTTTTAGATATTTTTATTGAAAATCTCGATGTTTGCTTTTGACCCTAACTTGTCTTGTAGGATGGCTGATTTGTGTTGATTGCAATGTTGGAGTTCGGTGAAGCAGGTGTTTCACCCACCACAGTAACTGACAGACCCCATTATTGGATCACGTTCAGCGAAGGGGTGAGTTATTTTAATCACAAGAAAATTGCTTTTCCTAACACTATCAGCATTATTATCGCATATATCTGGCATATGCATGTATTTGTATTGATATTGATTTTTTTATCAGATGGGAATAAAGAACTCCGAATAAAATTCTGTGATGAGACCTATGAATTTTTAACACTCACCTCCCAGGGTCTACTGGTTGACTATTTCCTCACTTCCCAGGGTCTACTGGTTGACTATTTCCTCACATCCCAGGGTCTGCTGGTTGACTATTTCCTCACATCCCAGGGTTTGCTGGTTAACTATTTCCTCACATCCCAGGGTTTACTGGTTGACTATTTCCTCACATCCCAGGGTCTGCTGGTTGACTATTTCCTCACATCCCAGGGTCTACTGGCTGACTATTTCCTCACATCCCAGGGTCTGCTGGTTGACTATTTCCTCACATCCCAGGGTCTACTGGTTAACTATTTCCTCACATCCCAGGGTTTACTGGTTGACTATTTCCTCACATCCCAGGGTCTGCTGGTTGACTATTTCCTCACATCCCAGGGTTTACTGGTTTACTATTTCCTCACATCCCAGGGTCTGCTGGTTGACTATTTCCTCACATCCCAGGGTTTGCTGGTTAACTACTTCCTCACATCCCAGGGTCTGCTGGTTGACTATTTCCTCACATCCCAGGGTCTACTGGTTATCTATTTCCTCACATCCCAGGGTATACTGGTTGACTATTTCCTCACCTCCAATGGTCTATATGTTGACTATTTCCTCACATCCCAGGGTCTGCTGGTTGACTATTTCCTCACATCCCAGGGTCTACTGGTTGACTATTTCCTCTCATCCCAGGGTCTACTGGTTATCTATTTCCTCACATCCCAGGGTCTACTGGTTATCTATTTCCTCTTATCCCAGGGTCTGCTGGTTGACTATTTCCTCACATCCCAGGGTCTACTGGTTGACTATTTCCTCACTTCCCAGGGTCTGCTGGTTGACTATTTCCTCATATCCCAGGGTCTACTGGTTGACTATTTCCTCACATCCCAGGGTCTACTGGTTGACTATTTCCTCACATCCCAGGGTCTGCTGGTTGACTATTTCCTCTCATCCCAGGGTCTGCTGGTTGACTATTTCCTCACATCCCAGGGTCTACTGGTTGACTATTTCCTCATAACCCAGGGTCTACTGATTGACTATTTCCTCACATCCCAGGGTCTACTGGTTGACTATTTCTTCGCATCCCAGGGTCTACTGGTTGACTATTTCCTCACATCCCAGGGTCTACTGGTTGACTATTTCCTCATATCCCGGGGTCTGCTGGTTGACTATTTCCTCACATCCCAGGGTCTACTGGTTGACTATTTCCTCACATCCCAGGGTCTACTGGTTGACTATTTCCTCACATCCCAGGGTCTATTTCCTCATCCCAGGGTCTACTGGTTGACTATTTCCTCACATCCCAGGGTCTGTTGGTTGACTATTTCCTCACATCCCAGGGTCTACTGGTTGACTACTTCCTCACATCCCAGGGTCTGCTGGTTGACTACTTCCTCACATCCCAGGGTCTGCTTGTTGACTATTTCCTCACATCCCTAGTTGACTATTTCCTCACATCCCAGGGTCTACTGGTTGACTATTTCCTCACATCCCAGGGTCTACTGGTTGACTATTTCCTCACATCCCAGGGTTTACTGGTTGACTATTTCCTCACATCCCAGGTCTCACATCCCAGGGTTGACTATTTCCTCACATCCCAGGGTCTACTGGTTGACTATTTCCTCATCCCAGGGTCTACTGGTTGACTATTTCCTCACATCCCAGGGTCTACTACTGGTTGACTATTTCCTCATCCCAGGGTCTACTGGTTGACTATTTCCTCACATCCCAGGGTCTACTGGTTGACTATTTCATATCCTCACATCCCAGGGTCTACTGGTTGACTATTTCCTCACACTTTATCCCAGGGTCTACTACATCCCAGGGTTGACTATTTCCTCACTATCCCAGGGGTCTACTGGTTGACTATTTCCTCACATCCCAGGGTCTACTGGTTGACTATTTCCTCACATCCCAGGGTCTACTGGTTGACTATTTCCTCACATCCCAGGGTCTACTGGTTGACTATTTCCTCACATCCCAGGGTCTACTGGTTGACTATTTCCTCACATCCCAGGGTCTACTGGTTGACTATTTCCTCACATCCCAGGGTCTACTGGTTGACTATTTCCTCACATCCCAGGGTCTGCTGGTTGACTATTTCCTCACATCCCAGGGTCTGCTGGTTTACTATTTCCTCACATCCCAGGGTCTACTGGTTGACTATTTCCTCATCCCAGGGTCTACTGGTTGACTATTTCCTCATATCCCAGGGTCTACTGGTTGACTATTTCCTCACATCCCAGGGTCTACTGGTTGACTATTTCCTCATATCCCAGGGTCTACTGGTTGACTATTTCCTCATATCCCAGGGTCTACTGGTTGACTATTTCCTCACATACCAGGGTCTACTGGTTGACTATTTCCTCATATCCCAGGGTCTACTGGTTGACTATTTCCTCACATCCCAGGGTCTACTGGTTGACTATTTCCTCATATCCCAGGGTCTGCTGGTTGACTATTTACTCACATCCAGGGTCTACTGGTTGAATATTTCCTCACATCCCAGGGTCTACTGGTTGACTATTTCCTCACCTCCCAGGGTCTACTGGTTGACTATTTCCTCACATCCCAGGGTCTACTAGTTGCCTACTTCCTCACATCCCAGGGTCTGCTGGTTGACTATTTCCCCATATCCCAGGGTCTACTGGTTGACTATTTCCTCACTTCCCAGGGTCTGCTGGTTGACTATTTCCTCACATCCCAGGGTCTGCTGGTTGACTATTTCCTCATATCCCAGGGTCTACTGGTTGACTACTTCCTCACATCCCAGGGTCTACTGGTTGACTATTTCCTCACATCCCAGGGTCTGCTGGTTGACTATTTCCTCATATCCCAGGGTCTGCTGGTTGACTATTTCCTCACACCCCAGGGTCTGCTGGTTGACTATTTCCTCACATCCCAGGGTCTGCTGGTTGACTATTTCCTCACATCCCAGGGTCTACTGGTTGACTATTTCCTCACATCCCAGGGTCTGCTGGTTGACTATTTCCTCACATCCCAGGGTCTGCTGGTTGACTATTTCCTCACATCCCAGGGTCTACTGGTTGACTATTTCCTCACATCCCAGGGTTTACTGGTTGACTATTTCCTCACATCCCAGGGTCTGCTGGTTGACTATTTCCTCACATCCCAGGGCCTACTAGTTGCCTACTTCCTCACATCCCAGGGTCTGCTGGTTGACTATTTCCTCACATCCCAGGGTCTGCTGGTTGACTATTTCCTCACATCCCAGGGTCTACTGGTTGACTATTTCCTCATATCCCAGGGTCTACTGGTTGACTATTTCCTCCCATCCCAGGGTCTACTGGTTGACTATTTCCTCCCATCCCAGGGTCTACTGGTTGACTATTTCCTCATATCCCAGGGTCTACTGGTTGACTATTTCCTCCCATCCCAGGGTCTACTGGTTGACTATTTCCTCATATCCCAGGGTCTACTGGTTGACTATTTCCTCACATCCCAGGGTCTACTGGTTGACTATTTCCTCATATCCCAGGGTCTACTGGTTGACTATTTCCTCATATCCCAGGGTCTACTGGTTGACTATTTCCTCACATCCCAGGGTCTACTGGTTGACTATTTCCTCACATCCCAGGGTCTACTGGTTGACTATTTCCTCATCCCAGGGTCTACTGGTTGACTATTTCCTCATATCCAAGGGTCTACTTGTTGACTATTTCCTCACATCCCAGGGTCTGCTGGTTGACTATTTCCTCACATCCCAGGGTCTGCTGGTTGACTATTTCCTCACATCCCAGGGTCTACTGGTTGACTATTTCCTCACATCCCAGGGTCTACTGGTTGACTATTTCCTCATATCCCAGGGTCTACTGGTTGACTATTTCCTCCCATCCCAGGGTCTACTGGTTGACTATTTCCTCACATCCCAGGGTCTGCTGGTTGACTATTTCCTCTTCGTGTTCATCCTGCTGATGTTTGTCGTGGGAGTGATCTGTAACAGT
Source organism: Beroe forskalii (assembly GCA_011033025.1). Classification (NCBI taxonomy): domain Eukaryota; kingdom Metazoa; phylum Ctenophora; class Nuda; order Beroida; family Beroidae; genus Beroe; species Beroe forskalii. The sequence goes on from WFMF01000025.1 coordinate 401,640, forward strand.
CTCGTGCTGCACACCTTCCAATCCCACGCCTACCGCAGTGGCAAGGTCCTCTTCAGTCACCTCTGTGTCACAGATCTCTTGACGGAAATCACACAGGTATGTTATTATGTCCTTCTGTTACTGCTAGGATTCTGATATTTTGTGTGTTCGAATTTCGGCAGACTCAATCAAACGTTTGAATCCAGGATTTCGGACCATTTCCCTATGATATTTCTTATGAAATTAATGATCAATTAGGTAGGATCATAAGCACTTTTAATAAGACTACATGCTTTACCTATGGACCACGGACGGAAGTTCGACACCTGGGAGTTCGACAGCCAGAAAGTTAGACAATCTCAATGCCTTTCGAACTTCTCCTCGCCAACAGACTGAAGTCCGACAGCCCTCAAGCGCAAGTGTGTCGGACTTCCGAGTTGTCGAACTTCCATCCCCAAACCCGCTTCATTTCATCACCCACTACAATTCATACTCTTGTATGAAGTTGACCCGCTCCTCTTCCCCCCGTCAGGCCCCTACCGCCATGTTCATTCTGCTGAATCACCGCTACATCACCAACATCGCTCCCTCCAGCATCCTGTGCCTCTTCTCAGGCTTCATGTTCGATGTGCTTACCCTCACTTCTCTCTTCCTCACTGCAGGTAATTTGTGGACTTCTGAGGCTATTTTAATCTACAAACTACAGTACAGAAGTGCTGTAGTCCGATCAGTCCATATCTCAGGGTTACCGAATAAAGTACAATTCAGTTATAAATTGATTTTCCCATCAATTTTTACCTTAAAATGATGGGCTTAACAAGTTAGAAGCTTATATCTCCAGAATTGTGGCCATATTGGCCGAAAATAGGTCAACGCCACTGTGGTGCACTCGCTCCGCATGGCCATCGTCATTTTTCATTCAATCTTAAAAACTAAAATGATCAGCTCGTTGAGACATCCATGGAACCTAATGTGATTAAAATCCCATTGATTGTTTCAGTTTGCTGTGTTGACAGGACGTTGGCCCTCACTAAGCCTATCCAATACAAGAATCTGATGAGTAGGAGTGTTACAATCAGCGCTGCTACTGGTAATACCATCTTCTTATAGATGATTCTCGTTATGCACTGTCCATCTCTTCACGGAGAATTAGAGCTTAACTGCTTTAGAGATATTTCCACAGATGGATATCTCTAAAGCAGATGGATATTCTAACAAGCTGACCGGCTGTTACAAATCGCTGTCCTCTCTGAATTTGACTTTAGTTGAATATATTCCCTCGTGAAAATGACGCGCTGCACGCAGCACCCAATTCTCAACCCCTGGCGGGACTTGAAGTACCAGTCAATCTCGGTATCTCCGTGAGACTATGACTATCTGCTATAGGATATATGATCATACTCTGCTCTCAACCACCCTTCAATTCAGGGAGCTGGTTGCTATCCGGGGCAATCATCAGTGGCTTTGTAGCCACGTTTATCATCGAGGAGGGCGAGTGGAAAGTGTACAAGAACTACAGTAACCTCGCTCTGTGCGACCCCCAGGTGAGCTGGCTTCCCCAGCCAATCAGCGCGGAGTATCTTGCAAATCACTCACATTGATTGGTAAAACCTCAAAGCACTATGAGTGGAGTGCTTTTTTAAGTATAATTTATTTTTCATGTATTGAAATTTTGAGACGAGCTCCGTTCGTTGATATGATATAGTAATACGAGAATCTCCATAGTCCATGGCCTATTTCTTGTGCTCAACCAGTAGTAAGGGTACAAAAACGCTGGTTAAGCTGAAGTTAAATATTAATGCAATTTAAGGCACGGGTGAAATGTTCTTGAGCTCCTTTTTAATGCAATTTAAACCTTGCATAAGTCCGCAAGATTTTCCTTTAGCCAGAATAGAAAGGATAATAATAATAGAATATTTTCTTATAAATATCGGTTTTGGAGAGAAATAATTTGATTTTCCAAATCCAAATAGACAGATGGACGAACCAACCAGAATTTTCCAAGTTCCATTTTTGATTAACACTGAATTCAGAATTTTCTGCACAAATACTGGATTGATATTAGTAAAGAATTTTACACTTCGGTTGCAATACAATTCATTCAACAAGAATTGCGCCTGCAGCGGGCTTAATTCTTCAATTCTTGTTTGTGGGATGTACCCGTATGCAGGCGCTTAATTTCCCTCCCCGGTGGTGCTTGATGGAACCTTAGCATCATTATACAACAGGTTCTCCTAGTAGGAGTATGAATATTGCGCCAATGCTGCGCGCGACCACCGAAAACATGTTTTGGCACGTGCCATTTCTTCTGAAATTCTTGCGCGCGCGTTCTTACGTACCAAGTTGTTGTAATCAGTTCGTTGTAGATTTCGCGCCATTTCGTTGGATTCGTTTACGTTTCGCATCAGAATGTGTAACCGTTTGTTCACGCGCTGTATTTTCTTGACTGTTCATATCACTTGACTGTTGATGTCACTTTTCATCTGATCTTCAAAATTTCATGTTTTAATGCTTTCTGTTTCAATGCTTTCACTCGAAAAGAATCATTCGTCTTTCACAAATCACATCGACTCACCGTATTTTTTGAACTTAGTCGAATTCAGTATACAGTCGAATAGTGATACAGATTGGTACTAAAACTAATTGAGAACCGAAGCTTATAATCTTATCCCTCAATCCATAGCCCAACTCACTCCTAAGATTTTAAGTCACGAATTCTTCAACAGCCCTACAATTTAGAATTTATCATAATTTTAGAGAATTTGAACATTTTCCACGGATGGACCAAGTCAGACTTTAGTTTTGACAACCGATAGCCAATGATTATGAAATTCGTGATTTTGAAGATTTGTGATGAGGGGACGGACGGAGGGACGGAGGGACGAGGGACGGAGGGACGGAGGGACATTTTCGCGACTGATATTATAAAGGAGCAATCCGGGCACTTTCCAGAAATTACAGTAGTTGTATTGCAAAACTGGACCTGATATACACATATTCTATTTCTCACCCCCCCAGACCACGATCTCTGCCAACCCTCTCATTTGCCTTTTTGTATTCACAAAAAGGCCAATGGGGAGGGAAAAAATTTCAAGCCAAACAGTCAAAAAGGGTAACTTAACTTACTCAAACTTACAAGCTACGGTTAGCAAACTACGAGAACTATGGATACTGGTTTCTTGCCAACCTGCCAATTCGGTAAAATTGAGCGATCCGTCTAGGCCAGTATAACATCAGCACCACGCCAGTATCAGGCCTACCGCACGCCAGAATCGCGTCAGTATCACACCAGGAGCACGCCAGTATCGCGCCAGTAGCACGCCAGTTATGAAACCAGCATCGCGCCCGTCGAAACTAACTTAAAGCCAAGACGCCAGTATCACGCCAGTATATGATCTCATACTGGTGTGCTACTGGCGTGATACTGGCGCAATACTGGCGTGATACTAGCAGCTAGACGGATCGCTCAATTTACCTGCCGATTCTATCATACGATTATTTACATATTTGGCATAGATAATCGATTTATCAAGCCATAAATCAAGAGTGTCTGAAGGTCAAAGCAATCGCCAGACACGTAGATTATGTTAAATTAAGACTCTCTAAATTCGCATAAACCTTGCAAAAATCGTATATTCTGAGACATGAAAGAGCTCTCCACCCTCCAGGACCCAGGATGGACGTGATCGTTTTATTATTATTTGAATTATCGACCGAATAATATATTATCATCATCCAAAGGTTTATAAACCAAAGGTTAATAAATATTTTAAATATGTTAAAAGCGTCGATCGGGAATCCAGAATTTAAATGATATATTAGCGAACTTACGAAAAATTTTCATAACCCTTGCAGATGAATGAAAAAAGAGCAGATTTCAAGATGGCAAACTAATTTGGAGGACACAAAACCGTAAATAAGAAGAACTCAAGAACTATGTTTTTTTCAAGGTTCAGATTCGGAGAAAAGATCATGGGCAAAAAATTTGAATCTAAGATCATTGAGATTAGATTTAAAATTTTGTCTGTTTATACTTTATACCACTTCAACATAAATTCCCTCATTCGTCGAATTCTCGCAGCAAACCATCGAGACTACAATACCTTGATATGAAGGAATCATCGCTAGTTTTCATAATATAATGGAACAAAATTTTCGAGACTCTTACCTTTTTTCCTATTATAATAGTATTAGTAATAGTGATGAGGGTTGATAGTATTTTGTCGTTAACTTTTTTCCGTACTCGAAAATTCCATAGAAAACGTATATTATGAATTTCAATAGTTTTTCCAACTTTTCCAAAATATACAATGACGAAACGGCGGATTCTTCGTTAAAATTCACGTGCAGTTTTTTTCGATAGCCATTGCAACGCGCGCAACTGGTGAACTCGATCTTGTTTTTCGCGATACTTTTTCCAACTTTGAGCATTAATTACGGAAAATCTAAAGGCTAAATTCAAATAAAAATAATGCTTTCCTAGACGGAATTTATTTTTATACTACCCTAGAAAAAATCGCGGGATTTCAACTCCGTTTTTAGCCGTCGCAATTAGGCCAGACTATCACTAAGCACGGGTGCTTAAGCCCCCTTAATCCTTTATAATAAAGTAATAATGATGGCCACGGTCTTCGTATTTTGCATGAACTTCGCCCCCAGATTTGCGTTCACCCCACCAATTTCAGTATTTGTGGTCGGACACACTGCGCACAAGGAACGTCCTGCTGCCCAAAGTAGCAAAGAGCATTCTGGCTACACTCACCGGGGTCCTCGTTGTATTTATCTGCTTTTCCAACGTTTTGGTCGTTGTGGTTCTCAAGCAGCGCTCTCAGAGAGCCTTCTCAACTGTCAGAGTTACTTCGAGGTAAGCAAAACTACAATGCTGGATTACTGAGTGCTCAGGATGTACTGATTAAGCGTCTTGGAGTGCCGAGATGATTGCCATAGAACACTTCTTATGATTTTTATCTTGAAATTTAATATGCCATTCGAGTATAACTATATCATTGATCAATGATCATAATATGAAAATCAAATGGCATTTAATTTTAAGATTTCAAGAGAAAACTCATAAGATCTATGGCAGGCATCTGGAATAGAATCCCAACTGGGACAACTGACCCAATTTATACAAACTGTGGCAACTGTTCAGGAGACCTTTATATTGAATGGGATCTACTTTTTAATTTACTAATCCTAACTGTGCACAATATGAATCATAAAATCATTTTTAATGCCCAATCGATACCAAAATTTGCACGGATACAGTTCATGGCATTATTCAGCATCTGTGAAAATTTGCAGCATTTTCATGCAAAAATGACGAAAATATAGCGAAATTTAGTCAGTTTCCGACTGAAACTGACTTCATTTTGCAATATCGACGTCATTTGTTGATGAAAATGCTTCAAATTTTCACAGACGCTGTCTTATGCCTTAAACTATATTTCGGCAAATTTTGGTATCAATTGTACATTCACAAATGGGTTTATGAGTGAAATGGTCAAAATTTTCGCGCAGCACTTTCGGTCCGAAACTGATTCATGTTGTGCACTGTAACTTGTGTGAATAGTATGGAAGTATTTATAGCTACTTTCTCACTCAGACGGAGCGATAACAAGAGTGAGCCGGAGAGGAGGCGCCGCGTCACTGAAGTGTCCCAGACCACCATAGCAGATCACGAGGTGATGAACAGGGCGCAGGTCGCCATGGCAACAGAGCACGTCACCACCGCCTACCTCACGAACCTACAGCTGCACACGGAGCAGTGTAACCGGATCAAGATGAAGGACAAGGTAGCCACGGAGTCCGTGGTGATCCTGGGGAGCTACTTCGCCCTGACCTTCGGCAGCTTCATCGTGCTGCAGTACTTCATGCCAGTAGGTTTCTACTTGGTGGTAAGCGCCACCAAGTACAACACCCTTCTCCTCGTCCAGCTCCTCCTCCTCCTAAACTCCACCCTCAACCCCCTCGTGCACTACTGGAGGAACAGGAAGATCAGGACAATGGTCAACGGGGTCGTACAGGACATTTGCAAGGCCATCTTCACGGGCAAACTGGGTAGGGCACGCGCCTCCAACAATCGGAACAATGCTCCCGAGACAAGCTCCGGTGTGCATGCTAACAATAATCAGGGGAAAAGAAGGGGCGGGAAACAGTTGAGATGTAATGGAATTCTTAATTAGAAACATTTTGCTCTTGTTCAATAAGTTATCTCATTACTTTAAGTTTAATTCTTTAACTGAATCTTATGTCAGGTGCAGGGCTTACGTGGTATACCGGGTACGACTAAGAAGTAAGACATTCCATCGGTACCTCATAACAGGGGCGTGTCGAACTCATATGTGCGCGGCTTTTCCATGCGCGGCGTAATCGTGCGCGGCTCGCTGCCTGTTAATTACAGGCAGCGAGCCGCGCACTATTACGCCGCGCATTGAAAAGCCGCGCATATATGAGTTCGACACGCCACCGTAACATCTGAATTTGAGTTTTACCACATGCAATTCCCAAGATGGGTCGACCTCTTTAGTGGCAGCGTATAACACTGTGCTTGGAGTTGGATGCTTTTTTGTGGCGCGTTACACTAACAGCGCGCAAATGTACTTTCTATGCAAAATTACCCGTATGTTGCACGGTATCACGCGCCAGAAAATAAGTACTCCAGCGCGGCGAAATACGCCGCGCCTCGAAAGGACGAGACATCACAGCCACGCTATCTCTCTGCCTGACCCTTTGAAATGCAAAACACTTTTCTGAATTAATAATAATGTTGTGAATGATACAATTATGACTTTAAAACTCGTCGGCCTCGTCAGTCTAAATATGGGGAATATAGGGTATGCATTATCTAATCTAACTTCTAGAAACTAAGAAATAATCTATCATCAAAGGTTTATAGATTCCAATGATTTTGGTAAGCTATGATGATTACATTCTAAATATTTTTATCCGGGTTATACTAGTTTTGTTCAATTAAAAACTCGCACATGTTTAAGTCAAAGTGCGTACCAATTACGTGATGCAGTTCTTAAGTGTGCTAAGGTATCTATCTACTTAAACTACGACATATGCTCATAGTCATAATACAACTATACCTCGTTATACTTCGTGATAGATTTCTCCACGATTTCTCCACTAATTTCCGTTCTTAAGTATTTGGACATTTGGTTTCTTGATCCGCCCAAGGGCTTTCTTGGCCATCATGTCAAAAACCAAATTGTTAGCTAATCCTACACTTTTTGCCAGTTTTGTGATATTCCCCAACGCACCAAAGCAAGAAAATAGATTAACTTCAAGCACATAAACATTCCCCACGTCATCCATCCTTAGATCAAAGATAGCATAGTCCTCAATGTCCATGGCACGGAACACGCAGAAAACAGCGTCTTTAACATTTTCCACGACTTTGCTTTCTCGACTCTGATCCACAAAATGGGTTCTCCCTGGCCCATATAAAATTATTTGATAAGTCTCTACTTCCCTTCCAGCCGAGTCCTTGCCAACACTGGCTTCCCAAACTAAATCATAGTCCTTGATACTGTCAGGTTTTATGACGTCGTACTCAAAAATGCCCAGAAGGATAAGTTCACCATTCTCGTCTTCGATTACACCGGTACGGAGCTCTTTTCCTCTAATAAACTTTTCTACGACCACCCTTTCACCTATATCAAGGGCCAAGTCCACAGCGACCATCATAGACTGCTCATCCAGGCATTTAGTTACTCCCTTTGAATCTTCCAAAGTTGGTACTTTCACGACAACTGGGAATTGGAATGTTAAGTCATGGATGCTATCTCTATTCTCTTTCGTGACAACCATTCCGGGTGCCATAGCAGCAGCTTTTCCACGGGATTCAAGCATCTTCCTGGTTAGAGCTTTCTCGTTGGTAATGAAGTGCAAGTCTGTCCTTGGTCCCATGAATATGCTCGGATTTCCCATCTTCTCGAACATCTTTCTGTACTTGCCACAGGTTTCGTACCCAAATGCTTGCATGAGCATCAAATCTGGAGATATTTCTTTTATGACTTTGGGAAGTCTTTCCATGGTGAATCTATCGCTGTCCGCCAAGGTTTCATCTTTGAGGTCTGCCACATAAGAAAACGTTTCATCTGGATAGCACATGATGTACTTGAATAAGTAATTTTCAAATTCATCGGCATTGACTGACCTAGTAAAAACCAGGCTTTGTTTCAAGCATCGTTCTTCGTCCAGAGAACCAACAAAGTTTAAAATAACTTTGTTGTCCATGGTTCTTAGGGTCCTGGAATGATTTTGATATCCAATTATTCAAATAGAATGAGGCATATGAGTCTTCATACTTTCATAGGTTGAAAGCAACAGGTCGAAAAGGAGGTTGAAAGGAGAGGTAGAAAGAACGAAGCATTTCCCCATAGCTTCAGTTCGGGCAGTTCTCCCTACAGGAGGTATCATTTCTTCATCTCTCTTGAAGATTGCAACATGATTTGCAATTTCCAAGCAATTGAGCCCATTTGACCAGCTCTTTCAACCTATGTTTAGACCTGTTACTTTCAATCTATGAGCACACATACCAACAAAGATTGAAAGATAAAAATTAAGATATATTTCATGGTAAAACTACAAGGGTCACGAGAGTCCATTGGATCGAATGGTCATGCTGTGCACAGCGTGTGTCCTAAGGACTAAAAGTAGTAAAAGCAAACTTACAAATACTACAAATACTGATACAACATGGATCAAATATCGATAAATGACACTGGCATTATCCCTAATTCATAATTGCAACCTAGATAACGCTCTATGCGCTTGGAGATAACATCATGGTTCATGAAAATTATTGTTTAAATACGAAAGTACAGGTTCAATAGCGGCATTAGCAGAGCCAGTTTTTGTCATTTTATAATCTTGTATCGTTGGAGAAAATTGCATAAAACAAGCAATGCACATTGCACGGCAACTAAAAATATTTTTACTAAAGTAATTTTCGTCATGCAAAACATTTATGGATGAGCCTTTAAATTTGTGACTTGGCTTATTTCTCATACGTTTCTTATTAATTCTTGAAATAGAAATCCATTTGAACCGGGCTTTTACAGACCGGTACCTTTGCAGGCACTGTACCGGTACTGCAGGCACTGTACCGGTACTGCAGGCACTGTACCGATACTGAGGGCACTGTAAGAGTACTGCAGGCACTGTACCGGTACTGCAGGCACTGTACCGGTACTGCAGGCACTGTACCGGTACTGCAGGCACTGTACCGGTACTGCAGGCACTGTACCGGTACTGCAGGCACTGTACCGGTACTGCAGGCACTGTACCGGTACTGCAGGCACTGTACCGGTACTGCAGGCACTGTACCGGTACTGCAGGCACTGTACCGGTACTGCAGGCACTGTACCGGTACTGCAGGCACTGTACCGGTACTGCAGGCACTGTACCGGTACTGCAGGCACTGTACCGGTACTGCAGGCACTGTACCGGTACTGCAGGCACTGTACCGGTACTGCAGGCACTGTACCGGTACTGCAGGCACTGTACCGGTACTGCAAGTACTGTACTGGTACTGCAGGCACTGTACCGGTACTGCAGACACTGTACCGGTACTGCAGGCACGATACCGGTACTGCAGACACTGTACCGGTACTGCAGGTACTGCACTGGTACTGCAGACACTGTACCGGTACTGCAGGCACTGTACCGGTACTGCAGGCACTGTACCGGTACTGCAGGCACTGTACCGGTACTGCAGGCACTGTACCGGTACTGCAGGCACTGTACCGGTACTGCAGGCACTGTACCGGTACTGCAGGCACTGTACCGGTACTGCAGGCACTGTACCGGTACTGCAGGCACTACCGGTACTGCAGGCACTGTACCGGTACTGCAGGCACTGTACCGGTACTGCAGGCACTGTACCGGTACTGCAGGCACTGTACCGGTACTGCAGTACTGCCGGTACTGCAGGCACTACTGCACTGTACCGGTACTGCAGGCACTGTACCGGTACTGCAGGCACTGTACTGGTACTGCAGACACTGTACCGGTACTGCAGGCACTGTACCGGTACTGCAGGCACTGTACCGGTACTGCAGGCACTGTACCGGTACTGCAGGCACTGTACCGGTACTGCAGGCACTGTACCGGTACTGCAGGCACTGTACCGGTACTGCAGGCACTGTACCGGTACTGCAGGCACTGTACCGGTACTGCAGGCACTGTACCGGTACTGCAGGCACTGTACCGGTACTGCAGGCACTGTACCGGTACTGCAGGCACTGTACCGGTACTGCAGGCACTGTACCGGTACTGCAGGCACTGTACCGGTACTGCAGGCACTGTACCGGTACTGCAGGCACTGTACCGGTACTGCAGGCACTGTACCGGTACTGCAGGCACTGTACCGGTACTGCAGGCACTGTACCGGTACTGCAGGCACTGTACCGGTACTGCAGGCACTGTACCGGTACTGCAGGCACTGTACCGGTACTGCAGGCACTGTACCGGTACTGCAGGCACCTGTACCGGTACTGCAGGCACTGTACCGGTACTGCAGGCACTGTACCGGTACTGCAGGCACTGTACCGGTACTGCAGGCACTGTACCGGTACTGCAGGCACTGTACCGGTACTGCAGGCACTGTACCGGTACTGCAGGCACTGTACCGGTACTGCAGGCACTGTACCGGTACTGCAGGCACTGTACCGGTACTGCAGGCACTGTACCGGTACTGCAGGCACTGTACCGGTACTGCAGGCACTGTACCGGTACTGCAGGCACTGTACCGGTACTGCAGGCACTGTACCGGTACTGCAGGCACTGTACCGGTACTGCAGGCACTGTACCGGTACTGCAGGCACTGTACCGGTACTGCAGGCACTGTACCGGTACTGCAGGCACTGTACCGGTACTGCAGGCACTGTACCGGTACTGCAGGCACTGTACCGGTACTGCAGGCACTGTACCGGTACTGCAGGCACTGTACCGGTACTGCAGGCACTGTACCGGTACTGCAGGCACTGTACCGGTACTGCAGGCACTGTACCGGTACTGCAGGCACTGTACCGGTACTGCAGGCACTGTACCGGTACTGCAGGCACTGTACCGGTACTGCAGGCACTGTACCGGTACTGCAGGCACTGTACCGGTACTGCAGGCACTGTACCGGTACTGCAGGCACTGTACCGGTACTGCAGGCACTGTACCGGTACTGCAGGCACTGTACCGGTACTGCAGGCACTGTACCGGTACTGCAGGCACTGTACCGGTACTGCAGGCACTGTACCGGTACTGCAGGCACTGTACCGGTACTGCAGGCACTGTACCGGTACTGCAGGCACTGTACCGGTACTGCAGGCACTGTACCGGTACTGCAGGCACTGTACCGGTACTGCAGGCACTGTACCGGTACTGCAGGCACTGTACCGGTACTGCAGACACTGTACCGGTACTGCAGGCACTGTACCGGTACTGCAGACACTGTACCGGTACTGTGCCGGTACTGCAGGCACTGTACCGGTACTGCAGGCACTGTACCGGTACTGCAGGCACTGTACCGGTACTGCAGGCACTGTACCGGTACTGCAGGCACTGTACCGGTACTGCAGGCACTGTACCGGTACTGCAGGCACTGTACCGGTACTGCAGACACTGTACCGGTACTGCAGGCACTGTACCGGTACTGCAGGCACTGTACCGGTACTGCAGGCACTGTACCGGTACTGCAGGCACTGTACCGGTACTGCAGGCACTGTACCGGTACTGCAGGCACTGTACCGGTACTGCAGGCACTGTACCGGTACTGTACCGGTACTGCAGGCACTGTACCGGTACTGCAGGCACTGTACCGGTACTGCAGGCACTGTACCGGTACTGCAGGCACCGGCACCGGGTACTGCAGGCACTGTACCGGTACTGCAGGCACTGTACCGGTACTGCAGGCACTGTAAGAGTACTGCAGACACTGTACCGCTACTGCAGGCACTGTAAGGGTACTGCAGGCACTGTACTGTTCCGGTACTGCAGGCACTGTACCGGTACTGCAGGCACTGTACCGGTACTGCAGGCACTGTACCGGTACTGCAGGCACTGTACCGGTACTGCAGGCACTGTACCGGTACTGCAGGTACTGTACCGGTACTGCAGGCACTGTACCGGTACTGCAGGCACTGTACCGGTACTGCAGGCACTGTACCGGTACTGCAGGCACTGTACCGGTACTGAGGGCACTGTACCGGTACTGCAGACACTGTACCGGTACTGCAGGCACTGTACCGGTACTGCAGGCACTGTACCGGTACTGCAGGCACTGTACCGGTACTGCAGGCACTGTACCGGTACTGCAGGCACTGTACCGGTACTGCAGGCACTGTACCGGTACTGCAGGCACTGTACCAGTACTGCAGGCACTGTACCGGTACTGCAGGCACTGTACTGGTACTGCAGGCACTGTACCGGTACTGCAGGCACTGTACCGGTACTGCAGGCACTGTACCGGTACTGCAGGCACTGTACCGGTACTGCAGGCACTGTACCGGTACTGCAGGCACTGTACCGGTACTGCAGGCACTGTACCGGTACTGCAGGCACTGTACCGGTACTGCAGGCACTGTACCGGTACTGCAGGCACTGTACCGGTACTGCAGGCACTGTACCGGGTACTGCAGGCTGTACCGGTACTGCAGGCACTGTACCGGTACTGCAGGCACTGTACCGGTACTGCAGGCACTGTACCGGTACTGCAGGCACTGTACCGGTACTGCAGGCACTGTACCGGTACTGCAGGCACTGTACCGGTACTGCAGGCACTGTACCGGTACTGCAGGCACTGTACCGGTACTGCAGGCACTGTACCGGTACTGCAGGCACTGTACCGGTACTGCAGACACTGTACCGGTACTGCAGGCACTGTACCGGTACTGCAGGCACTGTACCGGTACTACAGGCACTGTACCGGTACTGCAGGCACTGTACCGGTACTGCAGGCACTGTACCGGTACTGCAGGCACTGTACCGGTACTGCAGGTACTGCAGGCACTGTACCGGTACTGCAGGCACTGTACCGGTACTGCAGGCACTGTACCGGTACACAATTTGATACTTGTTAAGATAAAGAATCATCCTTTATTCATATTTGAGACTATGATTACTCCATGTTACGGAGCCTTATTTTGCGCGCGCAAGCGCGCTTCTTCAGAGAAGACTTTTCTACGAAAAGCGCGTGCAAGCGCGAACAAACAGGGACACGTAACATGTGGTAAGACTATGAGTATGAGCTGAGCAGGATCAAGGAATAAGTATGTTTCATCATCAAAGATTCATCTAACCAGATGCTTACGCGCGCGTGGCTTACTGCTTTTAATAAATGAAAATCTGAGGCTAGTGTCCCATATAACTCTGGGCTCTTCATTATCTATGATAATGACGTCAGTCAGAAAAATATAGTTAAGCGCACCTAGCGCTTTAAGGACTTGGGTTAGGGTCACGATTAGGGGTTATATGGGACACATACCAAATCTGAGGAGGAAACACGGACCTCGACGGACGTTGCCCTGTCTATTTCTTCTGACTGGATGGCTAAGTGACGTCCAAATGTGGAACGTTGCGCTGCGCGCGAGGGTAGGGTAACATCTTACGACTAGACGGACCAAGAATAGGTCGCTTTTGCCACATGCTATGTGTCCCTGTTTGTTCGCGCGCGCCTTTTCTCTGAACACGCGCGCCTACGCGCGCAAAATAGGTCCTACAACGTAGTTCCTAAGCCCGCATAGGTGTGTGTACGCGCCGCGCGCTTCCCGACGGGAAAAGCGCGCCGCGCGAGCCACTCAGCCACACAGGGATATACGTGTTTAGCAAACAACGTAGGACAAGGCGCTTTATGAGCTTACCAGAGCCCTCTTTTGCGCGCGCGCCGTCGTTTCGTTCGGCGTTAGCATTTGGTAAGAATGTATGTAGAAGTTATTTTTCATGGTTTTGTTCAAATTTAAAATGTGATTCTGCATATTAGTATTCAACATTCAATTTCAAATTGCATTTGATTTTATCAAATATCATCAAAACTTTCGCTTTCCAGTCCCACACTAGAAAGTAGAAATAGAATTCGCCTACATCTTGCAGCATGGCATTGGCACGAATCATTGAGTAGGGACAGTCAAAAGTGATATGTTGCCAGACTTTGCCTGCCCCCTTCGCGCCCCGAAAACGTCTGAAAAGTGATATGACGTATTGAAAGCGCGATATCCGCCACCGTCTTGATCCACCCATTGACCATCTTGATATTGCAGTAACATTGCATTTACAGAACCTCGCCTGAACGTGTCGTTTTCATCCCTACGACTTCCTATCACTACCGTTAGAGTGGAAAGAGGTTTCAGCTTTAGCGGGATCAGACCAGCTCCTGGCAAAGTGGCAGTTTCCCACGGTCAGGTTCTGATGGTCTGTCCTGGTTCCGGCAGGCGGGCTGGACACGGGCCGGGAGACCCGCCGGACGTTGTTGAGGGAGTGGGAGGGCGGGGCCGGCTGGTGGGTGCTCATGGTGTGGTGGAAGGTGTAGAGATAGGGCGTTATGGCGCTGTTAGTGATCACTAGCATCTTCAGCACACGGTTAAAGTAGTGGGTCGTCGTCTCCCCCATCAGCTCCTTCGACCAGTTGAACTTTATTAAGCCGCAGAACTCCAGCACGTCTGACAGCATCTTAATCCACCTGAGAAGGGGCAATGATTATAAAAACGGCAAGAACTAGTGGCATCGTACAAAATGGAAAACTGCACTGGGCAAGGGGCACAATCCAATCATATCATTATCAATGGGTGGTCTCATCAGGCAAAGATACAGAAGATGAAGACTAGTACTCACCAGAAAAAGTTACAGAAGATGAAGACTAGTACTCACCAGGCAAAGTTACAGAAGATGAAGACCAGGACTCACCAGGCAAAGTTACAGAAGATGAAGACCAGGACTCACCAGGCAAAGTTACAGAAGATGAAGACTAGTACTCACCAGGCAAAGTTACAGAAGATGAAGACTAGTAATCACCAGGCAAAGTTACAGAAGATGAAGATTATAGTACTCACCAGGCAAAGTTACAGAAGATGAAGATTATAGTACTCACCAGGCAAAGTTACAGAAGATGAAGACTAGTACTCACCAGGCAAAGTTACAGAAGATGAAGACTAGGACTCACCAGGCAAAGTTACAGAAGATGAAGACTATTACTCATCAGGCAAAGTTACAGAAGAAGACGACTAGTACTCACCAGGCAAAGTTACAGAAGATGGAGACTAGTACTCACATGGCAGAGTTACAGAAGATGAAGACTAGTACTCACCAGGCAAAGTTACAGAAGATGAAGACTAGTACTATCTTGAGGACAGACCGGGCGGCGTCCAGCAGTTCCCGGTGTTTTGCGTACTGAAGATCTCCCGACCTGACGGCGCCGTCTGCCACGTCACAGGAGAACAGCACCGAGAAACTGAGAAAATAACAAAAGGGAAATATGGAAATTTAAAGAAGCCTATCACAATGAATTTATTTGCTCCTCGGAAGATCACTCCGCTCAATTACGACATCTCCATATCCTGACGCTAACATTAAATCTAACTCAGAGTCCAGACTCCAACCTTTGCTCGGAGTTAAATTATTACGAGATAAAGTGTCGTGATATGAAATGTTGTGAGATGAGATGTCGTGATATGAAATGTTGCATGCCATTACACACTTTTTCGAGCTAGTGAGATGGAATTTTTTCTAGGGGGCCTTTTGAAAACTACGGGGGCCAAAATTCACATGGTAAATTTTCATTTCTCATATGCATAATTTTTACCATTTTGCTTAAAAATAGTACTAAAATAATGTTTTATTCATTGATTTTACTCTGAAAATTTCAGGAAAATTTCTGTCTAATGAACTAAATTTTGACCTCCATTCAATGCTCAATTTTTTGAGAAAATCTTAGGTAGGGGCCAAGCCCCCCCTAAGATTTTTCTACAGGGGGCCTTTGAAAACTAGGGGGACCCCCCCCCCCCTTAGGGGGCGTGTAGTCCCATGAAATGTTGTGAGATGAGATGTCGTGCACTGACATGAAATGTCGTGAGATGTCCGTTCTTCCATCATCACATTGTTCCCAGCGAGAACTGTCCGTTACGGAGAATAACCGCCGTAACCCGTGTGGAGAGGTGTGAGGTCGCAGGGGCGGATATTGTACCAAAAAAGGGAAAATGGCATCTTTGTTAGTCTCCTGTCTCATCTAATCAGTATTGATTGGCGTATCTGATGGTGATGATATAAGAAATGCTGACAATGTTTGATGAAATAGATTTAGAGCGCACCACAAGAATTTTACTTCACTTAAAACTGAAGTGTATGTGGGGGAAGAGCCCAGCCCTGCCTCACTGTCTATAGAACAACTCATGGCTGAAACCTTTACCTTGAGTAATGGCATCGTCAGAGTCTCAGAGCAACACAAGCCAAATAACTCACTGATACCAGAAATAAGACAGATGTCAGTACTCGGATCGTTTAAACGTATCTTCCCTCTCTCTCTCTCCAGGGAGAATAATTTGAAAACATGTCGAGGTCTGAATAATACCAGTGATTATGAGACCTGGCTCTAATCCTCACCCGAGAGACTTGGGTTAGAGCAGCTAATTTGAAGGAGTGTGTATGAGAAGCCGTCGCGGAAATGGTTACCAGGCAAAACCAGGCCTCCCGAGCCTGGATCACGATATATTACATGGTAATTGCAACGCGTTAGCCTTCCTTTACCAAACAGGCTATATATGTATAAATATATATAGTGCTCATACTTAGGCAAGCCAGAAAGCGAAACTTTACGACCGCACATAATTACACTCCAAAAATCGTTTTACATTAACCTTCCCATATTTTTGGACTTAGTTCTCCGGTTCAAATCGTTTTCATTATTGATTTGCCTCGTTTTGGGGTTTTACCTTGTAAACTTTCCTTTTGTGTGGTAATTCCCTAGTCAAGCACTTTGCATAACTCCCTCTGGTTTCCTGGTTTTCAGGCCCAACGAACGTTAACTTGAGAACTTAAGTTGACTTAAGAATTCATCAGACTATAAATGATCTTAGACATGGCACAAGGTCATGAAATCAGAGGCAATCTGTTCTAATTAACATATCGATGTTTTGGTCTAACGGTCGTTTTTAAAATGCTGCTCATCAGTCTACAGACCAGGGATCAGACGACGGTTGAGTTCTAATTGAGGCATGACATTCGTAGACTCTCTTATAGCAAACGAACATGGATCAAATCCTTGTTCCTTGTTTGCAAATCTACGATATTTTATGCTTACTTGCACCGTTGAAATGATTGACTATTTCGTATTATTCTTATCTAGCTCTATGCTCAAGTGACATGAGTGGTAGCGCATGACAAACCCCCTGATACGCTCACTGAGGAATCTGCCTAAGATCTGGTAGGTGGGAGGCCTCTGCCACTATTCCCGCCATTACCCGAGGTGTAGGGGTGGGTAGTCATGACGGCGTGAATATGGTCAGTAACCACGAGAACCGGACACGGGCCAGCGACACCATCATCAACAGGATCCAGTCACCACGGAAACAGGGCATTGTGGTGGTCGCCACGCAACCCAGTCCCGACCTCAGGTACAAGAGTAAGGAGCCACCCAACTCAGATATAGAGGACATCCATGACGTGACACTGCTACTCCCGCCCATAGACCAGCACAGCAGTGCTAAGAAACTGGATCAAGTGGTGGATCAACAAACCAGCAGGTACTATAAAAGCAGGTACTTTAAGCTCTGTATTCTGTGTAGGGGTATAATGACAGGGTACAATAGAAAGGTTGCTCAGGCTGGGAATTCGGAGGAGGCAGCAACTCCATACGATTACGTCTATAATAGTTGGACAGAATGAATGAAGAAATGATTCCACATGACTAACACGTAACTAACAAAATATGATGATATTCTAGATGTCTAGATGCATGTCAGTAACATTCAGTTCCTCAGTTTGCCGAGACAGGCAGAGCGACAGAGACGGCACACCATCTGTACGACACAATCCAACGGAGTTCTCCAGCTGGTTAGAGACAGAGTCAGAGCCAAGTTCGACTTGGATAGGATCGTGACGCTCAATTGCTCCGGTATGTGGATTCCCCACTCTTCAGTAACATATTCCAAGCTCGTTTAAATAACAATTGTAACTATTCTGTTAACCAATAAAAAAAACAGTTATTCGATAATAGGTGGCTTGAAATCAAGTAAGTAGTAAGCCACTTACAGTGGCAGTTCGAACTGCAGTTTTGTGAGCGCGGCTAAATTTTGCACGGCGAACAGACATTTAATTGATATGTCTGTACGTCGCGCAAACTCACGCTGCGCACACAAAACTGCAGTTCGAACTGTCACCGTAAAGCTCTTACCTTCCTCTCAGGAGAGGAGTATCAGATCAGAGTAAAGCAGTTAGTAAAGTACCCTGACACCCTCCTGGGATCAGAGGAGTTAGAGCGGTTCTACTGCCCCGAACTCCAATGTTACTTCTTCGACAGGAACCGGCAGTTCTTCGAGCACATCATACAGTTCTACCAGTGCGGCAGACTCAATGTGCCTCATGAGTTCGACTGGGCGGTGGTGGAAGTGGAGCTTGCTTACTTCAGGATACAGGAAGAAGAGGAGGAGGAGGAAGAGAGGAGGAGGAGGAGAAGGTGGAGAAGGAGGAGGTGGGGGTGGAGTCCTCTGTGAGAGGGGAGGAGGGGGAGGGGGGCTGCTCCAGATTCAAGAAAAAACTGTACCGCTTCCTCAACAACCCCAAGCACAGCAAAGGAGCGATGCTGTACAACTTCGTAGATGTTATCCTAGTCTCCCTAGCACTGTTTATCATGATGCTGGAAACGGACAAGTATCTGGTACAAAATGCAGGGACCAAGAACAAGCTGGACTTCCGTGTGATCCGTATGTGTGACAACTTCCTCATGCTATTCTTTACGGTGGATCTGGTGCTGCGGATAGCTTCCTGGCCTTCTCACCAGCAGTGTAGCTACTTCAAGGATCCTATGAACGTGGTGGACTTAGTCGCCATCAGCCCTTACTATGTCAGCCACATGGCGGAGGCCTCCAACAGGGACGACATGGAAATGGTGGCAGTGCTCAGGGCAACTCGGCTACTGAGGATGGTCAGGATATTCAGGTAATTTCTTGGGGAATATCGCAATATTATGATAGAAATATTCTGTAGTTTTGTTCCTTGAACACTTTCCCAAACGTAGATAAAAACAGTCCACAGAAAGACCAATGCTCTTGACACGTTATTCGCGAACCAGTGCATTGTCCATGCCTGAGCTTTTCATGTAACAGATAACGTATAAATAGTCTTCAGAAATCAGATCACTCGGTCACTCGGCATTTAGGCATTCAGCATGTTTAGAAGCATGATATATGCACAAGGTAATTGCTTAGCAGGGATATAGCTTAGGATACATATCCAAGATGGGGTAATCAAATACTTATTATGTCTTCCATTATAACTGTCCATAGTAAAACGATTAGTGAAGTTAATGAAGGCATGATAGACACTGAGACTAGTTAAACCATGGGTACATGAACAACGAGTGTTTTATAACAAAAGACTACTGACTATCAAAAAGGCTGAATCATATCTCGAGATACTTAATATTTATGAACTTAATCTCAGCCATGTTTCACGTGGACTATCTTGTATCTACGTAAATGCCTGATGTCAACTTAGATTGTAGTTGCGAGAGCCACTATAAAAACGGCCTAACCTAAAGGCTAAGACAGCCCCTAACCTTAAAGACAACACTGAAACCCTCGTGATTTCAGGTTCGTGCGGCACTCTGAGGAGCTATTCCAGATCATCAGGTTCGTGTACCAGACACGGAACCAGCTGGGTATCATCTACATCTTCTCCAACTTGATCGTGCTTCTAGTGGGGGCAGTGATGTACTATGCAGAAGGGAGGCCTCAGTTCGAGAGCATCCTGGGGAGTTGCTGGTGGAGTCTGGTAACGCTATTCGCAGTGGGGTACGGAGACAAGGTACCCCGCACCCTCCAAGGATGTTTAGTGGCATCCGTTGCTGTGGTGGTCGGCATGGTGATCATCACACTGCCCATCACCATAGTGGTGGGCAAGTTCGCGGAGTGGCACGGCATCCACAAGACGAAGGAGAAGCGGAGGAGGGGATCTGAGATGAGGAGGGGCGGAGGAAGGAGGGGATCTCAGAGGGGATCCCGGGGAGCCAGGAGATTATTTTACTGACAAAGGAGGAAGGAGGGGATCTCAGAGGGGATCCCGGGGAGCCAGGAGATTATTTTACTGACAAAGGAGGAAGGAGGGGATCCTGGGATGATGCATGAAGCACTACTGTTAGGAGGTCATTTCACGGACATCCGCGTCAAGAAGTGGTGGAATGTCACATCAATTACTGGCAGTGCTACAGTGGCGGTAGAGTTGGGATCTATGATATCATTGATAATTGAAAGTTGATGTGTTTTGAAGCCTAGTGGAAAGTCACTCTATCAGAGTATCATGACCATCTTCATCTGTACTCAAACACTTGGTTCACTCTCCTCAGAACGATGTAGTCCTCAGTTCTCTTCACTGCTTTAATTGATGGCATCTCAATGACATATCTTCCCCCCATGTTATGCCAACATGTTACCACGTAAGCGGAGTGTCGGCATATTGATGATAGAACGGGGAGAAAACACGCAGAAGTAAGATTTAATTGCCGATTTGCCCATTATCCGAGCAGGCTAATGCCGCGCGGTAATTGCACTATAAAAACCATATACCTGAAAGGAGCTGGTAGATGATGAGCCAGCAACATGTCATGACGATGGTAGCCGGAACCAGGGAGGGAAGCGAGATGATGGCGATGTACAGGAACGCTTGCAAAGGCTTGCCCTGAAAAGCAGTGCTCATTAATTTCACACTTTCACACACGTATTGTTCCTGAACCCGATTGAACGCTGGTCAAAGAACCCGACTGAACGTTGATTTTTGGTGGTTAGTGTTGAGCGTGATTTCAAAGAAATGTTACCTGGACTTGTATTTTTTGATTTTTTTATACCCGCAATTTTATTTCTATATATTATTGGTTAGGTTTAAATTTTCAGGAAGATTCACAGTAAAATCTACGCTCTTCTCCATAAAAATCTGGGCATCACATCTTCAATAAAATATCAACGCGTTGTCTTTAAATCAGTTCATACGACAATCACAAAGAGTTGAATGGTGCTAACCTGTACTTTAGTGATGATGGCATTGTACCAGCTACAGAGAGATATGGAAGGGAAATAGTCGTACGTTACATCCCACATGTAGGGTAGAACAGCCAAGTAGACACTGTACACCCATGCCAATAGCACTGCTATGTATACCTAGGGAGTGTTAAGTGTAGATTGGGTGATTGATTGAATGAATGAATGATTGAATGAATGAATGAATGAATGAATAAATGATCATGGGTAAATGGATGAATGAGTGAATCCATGAATGAAAGAATGACTAGCTGAATGAATGACTGAATGAATAGGTGAATGAATGATTGCAGGAATGATCAATGAATGAATAATCGCATGAATGCATGATCACACCCAGAGCGAATGAACACTACCATACCTTCCTAGTTGTGATGAGAGTGTTGTATCTCAGGGACTTGCACACAGCAATGTACCTCCCGTAGCTCATGATGGCGTTCAGAAGGACGCTGGCTTGAGGCGCTGTAACGTCCGACATCCCGTTTATGTTACAAAACACCTTGAAAAGCGTAGCGTTGTGGGCCACTTCCCTGCAATTGATCAAGGTACTACTATAGATATCATAGTAGAAGTAATGACTTTTACTTTGATCGTAGAATAGAATACCTGAATTATCGGTAATATCTAAATAATTCCTTCTTGTGCGTTGCATTACAAGGGACAGAACGTGTCAAATATCGGACACACTCTGTAGTTGATAGTGAACATCCACCAGGTTCAGACACTCACCAAATTATCAAAAAAAGCAAGCATTCCCGGCTTGACGATTACTACAAGTACCAACCATAGAAATGATATCTTCTAGCAATCAGGCGCATGACGAACTCACCGCTCAGCAGTAAGGAGGTTGAGGGCCATGAAGCTGGAGTTAAAGAGTCCGCTGATGAAGTCTGTGATGATGAGGTTGACAAAGAGGAATGCAATGTGGGACAGTCGTCGACGCTGTACGAACTTCATGCGAGCGAAGAGAAACAGGGCTCGCAACGTACCTGTGAATTTGATGATTACTACTTAAATATTCCACTCTGGAGATCCAAAAGTTGTGGTTTGAATAGGCTATAAATCTTGGAAATGTCTGCGATTCAAAATTCTGAATGCAGCTCATTCTTACTTTTTTTGTTCGATCAAACTGGAAAACGGTGGCGTGTCGAACTCCTTCGTGCGCGGCTTTTTCATGCGCGGAGGAATCATGCGTCGACTCACTGGCTGTTAATGACGGTTAGTGAAAATGCCGCGCACGTAGGTGTTCGACACGCCCCTGTTAGTATTGGCAGACAAAGTCTTATGAGATAACTAGTAAAATACACATCTTTAGGCATCCCTTAAGATTTCATAACGTGATTTGAATAACCCCGTACAAACTGTCCTTGCATTTTGATAGCCACTTATCCACTACTGTAAAAGACAAAATTTTGCTCAGCCCGTCGAAACACAAAATTGAAACTGCCATGTTAAATTACAATTAAGTGATCAAAAATTTCTAGTATTTTAGCTTAAATTGTTCAGGTAACTTATATTGAACGATTAACTAACGAATGGGAGTGTTATATCGAAAATTATCACACGAGGCGTCAGCCGAGTTTGACAATTTTCGATATAACACGATCCATGAGTTAGTTAATTGTATTATCACCCGACCCTACTTGGCTAGACCTAGCTGCTTCTGATTTCGGTATTTACGCTGCCTACATCAGGATTCTAGCTCTTTTCTTCAGGATTCAGCCTGGGGCTAGCCATACAACAGTATTTCCTTCCACTCGGGTCTGACGACCCTCGTCCGGATTGAACGCCTTTATAGATTTGCAAGTGCTCCTTTATCAAAATTTCTTTTCAAGTTTTTTCTGCACTCATTTTTTCGGGATGGCTGTTTACCGCCTAGATTTGGTTTTATATTTGGGCTTCATTTGCTCCTTTAGAAAATTTTTGCGCGCGCCACTATACAGTAGTTTTAAAGGGGTGATATATCGATAATTATCACACCCGAATTATAATCACGGGAGGGTGATAATACTTATTATATAACGATCGTTATATAATTCTTGCTCCGATAATTTTTGTTACATAACGGGTCCAAAAATGGAGTTTGATGGTCGATTAGCACTTCACATGAGATTCTAAAATTTTCGAAATTTTGGGGTGTGATAATTTTTCCAGGTGTGTGATAACTGTACAGTTATCACACCCCTCAAAGAACAGTTATCACACCCTTCCAAAAATTATCACACCCCAAAAATTAAAACTTTAGAATTTTCTGATTCGTATTTATCTACTATGTAAAATCATCTATCTGACTTTTTAGACAATGCTCTCACTCCCTTGCGCTACACCAGTGTATACGTATTTTGTTATCTTGTTTTGGTTTGATGAGTTTATACATTCACTGTTCACGTTAGTCGTTATATGAGCCGCGCACGCACGTGCCAGTAGAACATTAAGACCACTAATTGCCCTCACCAAATAACGACACACCAGTGTATACACATTATTTTATCTTGTTTTGGTTTCATAAGTTTGTGTATACTTGTTGGTCGTTCTATGAGTCGCGCACCCACGTGCCAGTAAGACCGCTTGCTCTCACTCCATTACGATACACCAGTGTATACATATTGTGTTATCTTGTTTTGGTTTCATGAGTTCATGAGTTTATGTATACCCAGTTGTCGTTATACGAGCCGCGCACCCACGTGCCACAAGTGACACTTACCCTCACCACTTGTCTACAATTTGCCAATAAATGTGCATCCGTTACGACGTTACACACTTACACGGAAATGATCTTTCTATTTTGTTTTGACGTTGCTATACATTTCAATCGACAATTGAACTTTAGATAGTGCCTTGGAATCAAAAGATATGACAAAAGTTTATGAAGATTCCGAACTTACGTTTTTATTCATACTTTCTTTGGCAAATTGAAATATACATAGCCACTCTTCACCTTCTAATCTAAAATTCCTGGCCACTTCGAAGCTTGATATTTTCTAGATTCAATTTCAGGCCCTCTAGTTTAGAGGATTTTTATATTTAAAAGCTTCTAAATTTGCTTTTTCATTGGAAAAACCAGTGTAGATCTCCGCCCGTTTCTCACGTTATATAATAGATTAATCAAACACCCTAAGGATACGTTTATATCAATTATCACACTCGCCTTCGGCTCGAGTGATAATTGGAATTATTGCACTCGCCTTCGGCTCGAGCAATAATTCGAATTATCACACTCGCTTCGCTCGTGTGATAATTCATATAAACGCATCCTTAGGGTGTTTGATTATCCTATATTTCTTAACCTTCATTCAATTATTTTTAAATTTCATGTAATTAAGTAATTATGTAATGGAACGGCACTTTGACAAGTTGCTGACTCAGTGCCGGCCAAGCACTGATCGGCTTCTATTTTTCTATCATGAGCAAAATACCTATTTGCAGCACTTCAGCAATCCTTCAGAGGAGGGTGGCCTCCATTGTGAACTGTAGAGCAAAACAAGGGGGCGTCCAACGGCCAATTTGCCGAATGTTCGAAATTAGATATTTTGAAAACAAAAGAACATCTTTTTATTCACTGCCTAATTAGTAATTATAGCTAAAAAGAAATCTAGGAGGGGTTTGATAAAGGGCTCCTAAGGAGAAAGTTGTTGGTAAATTAGTTGTAAAGAACACATAACTATGATCAAAGTAGCACAATGACTCATTATAATAAACAAAGGAAACTCTTCTAAACCAAAGATACCTAGAGCCACATGCATATTATTTGTGTAGGTAGTTGTGTTTGCATAATTTCAAGTTTCTATGAAATGTAGTTGATTGAGATTCTAAGATTTAGCAAAAAAGGTCTAGATTCTTACAAGTTCACAACTCATATTAAATCAATCTGGAACATCACTTGGGATTGTTGCACTGATGGTACGAAATAATAATCAATTCATGTGTTTTATTTCAAAATGCCGTGTTACTCAGCAATTGACAGTGACTTATCATTTTCTTAAATTTTGTTTCAGAGTTGCTAATTTGCAGTTTTTCCTGTTTATGACAAATTGTAAAGGAAGTTTCGTGCGTTACCTAAAACGGTATATAATGTTAAACTGGTTCTCAATTAGACCCACACTTGAGATTTTAACTTTTCAATAAGAAATTTGAAGGTTAGGTCTGTAAATCTAGTTTAAGTCGCCAAATATGCACAATCTACGATTTGTGAATCTCAATTGTTAGCCACTATTGTCTGCCTCTGATATGGCGGTCGTTCAATAATCGTAGGTAAGGTAAGCTGCCAAACAGCTTTTCCATAGAGAAGTAAATGTCAGTCTTATTCAGATTACAGAGTAGCCCGCCCAAAGGACAGTTTAACGACCAATTAGATAATTTGGTAATCGTCTTTTTGAAAAGAAAACGCTTGAAGTTTTCAAACATTTGAATAGGATATACATCAAACTTAGTATCTTGGATGGATCTGTTACGAGAGGTATCTACGCGAATCATTCATTATTCAGTGGCACCAATACAAGGCTCTAGTGAGAGCAACATTCAGTGGCAATTCCATGAGCCTGGTGCTGTGCGTGTAAAGAATAATTTGAACATATTTACAAGTAACTCCCTGAGTCATTGTCACATCATTTTATATTTTGTTACTGTCATACGACCATAGTTACGGTAGTGATTAGGGTTAACAGTTTGGGGGTGTCCGGCCTGATAAATTGTGAAATGTGATTTTGGGATGGGACCCGGATCCTAAGTCGGGTGAATCTGGGTCGGCGGTCGGCAAGCCAGGAAGTGCTCTCGGTAAAAATCCCCACAGGGTGGATTCTGGGTCGGCAGCCTCTTCACTTTGCATGGCGTTCAAAAATCGAAATTTGAACCAAAGAAGATGGAGCTTAGCTTTTGATTCCATTCAATTCGTCTTATATTAATGAGCTCACCATTAAATGTTTTCTTTTGTCACAACCAGATGAAAATGACCAAGTTGCCTATGGCTCTGCAAAGCGCGCGTATCAAAGTAGCAGTGTTGGAATGACGTAAAATCCTAATATGTTACCTGATACCTTACAATGGTATTCTACCTAAATATGACGTCAAATATAGTGTGCCCGTAGCTCAATTGTACATTTCAAAATATACAATAATAATAATACTGGGATTATAACATTATAACAACATAATGCCTCTCTGGATAACAAAGCTTTCTCCGTCTAGTCAACCTGGATAAACAAAACAATCTCCGTTCACCTTGAATGGTGACAAAGACCACAAACTTCACCTGTTGTCAAAGCCCTCAAAGGCCTTATTTGCACAAAAACTCAAAAGGTTGCATAGTTTTATAAATATAGCTTCAAATTTGTTTCGCCCATAATTTTATAGAAATAATTTCGATGTTTGGACCCCACTTTTGCTCCAAGCTCGCCTACACGAGGTCATGTTGGAGCTATGGACTCAAAACCACCATCAAAATGTTAGCATACGTCCTGGCCAACTCATAGCCTTAAGTTTTCTGAATTATCAGGCCTAACCATCCTCCCTAAGGCTACACCGGCCAGATTATTCTTAGGATTATGGTCAGGGTGACTCAGTAAAGATGAAGGCAGTAAATAAGACGTGGGCTGCCCCATTTTCCAAACGCGAGTCTATTCCCAACCCCGGCGTGATACAAGCGTACGAAAATCGCTCGATTTTCCTCAGTCATTGTTATAGAATTTGAGCGCCGCATCATGGAGTTATGCGCCTAATGATTATCAAAAGCAGTTCAAGCGATGGCACTAAATCATCTATTATATTCGTACAGGAAATTATAGAGAAGCGGTAGCTAGACAACTTAATGCTTCAAATTGCTTCATCACTAAGTTAATATTTCTCTTCTCCAGTCAACCTCCAACCGGCTGGGGATGCCGGTGAGAGGGAAATGAAGCCATCGTAGAATATTGCTAGAAAACGATTACAATTCATGAATTTCATTTTATCTTATTTTTCTGACCAATAGAATTCATTTTATTGTTTTCTTGTGCAATGGATACTAGGATGGCTTGGAAGTCTATATGGGCAATGACAGCAGTTGTTCAAGTGACACTGGTTCTATCAGAGCCAGGTAATTCTATAACTTTACATTATAAAAAGTACTAGAAGGCCCGTTGGGCCTTCTGGGTCACAGGACACCCGACCCTTTCAATGCTGGCTACAGGGCACCACCATGCCAGCATATAATTGCCCTAGTCAGGACCCTGGTTTCTTAGACTTGAAAAGTTGAAAAAATGGACATTAAAGTACGCAGTATTTTCAAAATTCATGAGCCACAACGCAGGTTTCATAAATATTGAATTATGAAAATTAATGACAAAAACAATTGAAACGTATGAAATTGGAAGAAAATGATCAATTGCGGTTTCTTAAAGTTTGGAAGTGTCAAATGTGATATCTTACACTAAGTAAGTCATTGATGTAATTTTTTGTTACTGGGGATGGGGGTGCAACATAACGAAATTATGAAATATTCACTATAAAGGCTTTTGAAAATAAATGAAAATATAGACCAAATTTTACGATTTGCATATTAACCTCGAACAAACAGCTGTTAAATAAGAAGAACTCAAGGTTAATGTTTTTTAATCTAAAGTTCAGATTAGGAGAATAGATGGGCAACAAATTTGAATCCGAGCTCATTAAAATCAAAATTGTTTGCATTTTTATCTGTTCATAACCCACTTCTAGCTTCCTCATTCCGTCGAATTCTCGCAGCAAGCCATCGAATTTCTTTCTTGAAAGAATTATCGCTAATTTTCATAATGGAACAACTCTTACCATTTCTCCTAAGCCCCTACGACGGTGAGTTAGTCTTCGGTCAAAAACTTTTTACCGAACTCGAAAATTCTATTGGGAACGTATAAATTATGAATTTCAACAGTGGAAACATTTCCAAATTATACAACAACGAAATGGCAGATTCATCGTGAAAATGCACGTGCAGTTTTGCGCGCTAGCCCATGTATCCATAGCAACGCGCGCAACTGGTGAATCAAATCTAAAACTCGATCTTGTTTTTCGGGACCCCTTTTCCAACTTTGAGCGTTAAACACAAAAATATAAAGCCTTTACGCAAAAAGAAGAATGTAGCAATACGAAGAAGCCTTTGTTCTACCACCCTGCAAAAAATCGCGGTTTGTCAACTCCTAGTTTGTCAGATTTTCTGGGAGAGCGGAGGCTCCTACTTATAACTACCTCTCTCGATTATAATAATAGATCTCTCAGGCTAGCTAGATCAGACTGTAAACTACTAATCACGATTTCAAGGAGCTATTATAAAAACCTTAAATCCGCTTCTTCAGAGACAATGTTGGTGTACAGTATATCTGAAAGCGACAGCGACTTGGAGGTCGAATGTGTGACTGAAGTAGAAGTAAAGGCTAATTCTGGAGGTGATGCTGCGGAAAGGGACACTACTGAGTGGCCTAGTGAGTGGCCTACTGAGTGGTCAAACTGGTCTCCTGATTTGTATGATTGGTCCTCCGACTCGGCTTATGACAGGTTGAGCGATAACATAGATGTATCGTGGTATGTTGACAATCAACTGGTCTACACTAGTCACGATCAAGGTAAATTTCATTGGACTAACTTACGAGATATGTTGACATGGTACAATAATTATGGGGATCAAAATTTTGGGGTTACGAAATTTGGAGATATTTTTTTGGAATATTACACATGTAAACGTATAATATTGATTTACTTGGGAACAAAAATATGGGTATTTTTTTTCGTAAAGGGACAAAATGCGAGTAAGTTATCACCTGCTTTATCTCTCCCATCTAGAGCACGCAGCGTGGACATGTAGTGGGGAAGCAGTCCAAATCTCGTGCCCAGACAACATGCAGATCTACATCAATATGGCTTACCGGGGCTGGCTGATTGCCAACAATTACGATAACTATATTTACAATAATGGTCAGAGCTATTGTGAGGGGAAATACGATGGGACACCAATGTCAGATTATTGCAGCATACACCGGTTAGAGAAATTTCATCTTGCTCTCTTCTTGAGCTCTTATCTTTACATAAGAGCACGAAACTTTCGAAAAGCCACCGTTTATAATATACGCTCAGACTAACTCGAGCATGGGAAAAGTGTCATCCGAGTGTCACCCCAGTGTATCACGTCATTACGTTAATATAATCTGAAGCCAGGAGCACCATTTGGTTTTCGTTAATGACCAGCATTTTGTTTAACGTTTTATTATTATCATTATTGTATTAGGTGCTTGACAGATGAGCACCTTGCGATCGGCGCTGACCAGCGCCTATCGGTAGTGTATCGGTGCTGATCGGCGCCAATCGCAAAGTGCTCATCAGTAAGGTGCTTATTGCTTGCTGCAGTAAATAATCTAACGTATCTCTTGCTCCCCCTTAGGACTAGGGAAGCGATTGCAAGGTGTAACGGCGAATCCCAATGCCTGATTGAACTCCACCACAGCGAATCTTCAGACTGTCTGGAAGATTTGGAGTTTTCCATAGTTTACTATAGATGTTCACTTTCAGGTAATCTGTCATTCACTGCAGCAGTCACCTTATCGGCCATTATCGTCAAAAATCGGTAATTTCCTTCGAGACCCAGTCAACAATTTGTTCAGTTGTGTTATAATGGTACAATGCGCATAGCGCAAATCTAACTCTTCTTAGTGATACTGTTGAACCTCGTGAAATCAAACACTAATGAAAATCGGCTTGTCCTCTAGTGACTATTGCTGTAATCTTCACTCGGCACCACAATGTACCGTTAAATCAGCGTATATATCAAAATAATACTATGAGGTACAAAATAAAACTGCGATGGTTCCCAATTCTAAGTTTCACGGAAAGTAAGAGTACGCATCAGCTGACGACGATAATCTATCTTCAGAGTTGCTCCTTTAAAGTTTATTGTATCATTTTACGTTTTAAATCGATTGGGAAGATCCATTTCGTGAAACTTAGAGTTGGGAACCATCGCAGGTTTACTTTTTACCTCATAGTAACTAGCTCCCAGATTTATCTGGTAGATCACTGTTCATGTGAAGATAAGTAATGATAAAATCATGCTGAAAGGTGTCCCAAAAAATTGATGTGAAGATCAACTGTCATTGAATCAAAAAACGACAGTATCCAAGAAGCCGGATCACCATCGCGGAATTCCGCTCAGAATTACGTGGTAAAATTCCGCGCGGAATCAACAGCGGAATCAAGCCCAGAAGATTCTGCACATATATAGTTCCTTCGTAGAAATTCACCTGACCTCCTTCAGAGGGATGTAACGATGCCCGGCCGTGGGACTGCACGCGGGCTCTGATAAGTGACACCTGCCACGACGATCACTCGGAAAACCACGATCTCGTGCAACTCAGATGTCAGAGAACTTGTGGGAAGTGCAACCCAATATCAGGAGGTTAGAACTTGTGGGTGGTGCAACCCAATATCAGGAGGTTAGAACTTGTGGGTGGTGCAACCCAATATCAGGAGGTTAGAACTTGTGGGTGGTGCAACCCAATATCAGGAGGTTAGAACTTGTGGGAAGTGCAACCCAATATCAGGAGGTTAGAACTTGTGGGTGGTGCAACCCAATATCAGGGGGTTAGAACTTGTGGGAGGTGCAACCCAATATCAGGAGGTTAGAACTTGTGGGAGGTGGTGGGAGGCTCCTCAACGACTTCTTTTTTAAAGTAATATGTTCAAGGAAAAAACTTGGTCTGGCAATCAAAATCCATTCTAAACAGAATCATTCCACAATCATTCCGAAATACCCATTTCTGAACTAATCTTAGTATATGAATGTCCCGAATGTTCAGAATGTTAATAACTAATTCACCACTTTCACAATTTTAATCACAAATTCATAACTTTCAGAATGGATTGACATTGTGGACGAATCACTCCTAAGCAGTGTTTCATTGGACTCTGGTATATCCATCAGGAGAAGAGAAATAGACGAAAACTCAAACTCAGAAAAGTTCAAAGTTTTGTTTGTAGGAATCTATGGTGATGACGAAAATGTACAAAGCGCAGCTGAGTGGAAATTCAACCTGTAAATAAATGTTTTGATTCCCATAATATTTGCGCCAGATTCATGTTGGGCAATCATACTCAAATATATCATTAAGCCAAGTATGTCAAAAGTAATCATATAAATTTTTCTTTTAACTCAATTTAATAATTTTTCAATCACAGAGTCAAGAATCAAGTAACATTTGCAGTGGAAAATTGCAATGGTTTATCTAAAGATGGGGGATTCTATGCACCGTTTTGCGAACCGAGCTCAGTTTGGAATTTTAGGATTGCAATGTTAGTATGAAAATTGACACTTGGTTTCTATTCTTCAGAAATTCATTCTTCTTGCCTCTTTCGAATATTATTTAATACATTAATAAAAGAATGTAACTCCAGGGATACATTTCATCTGTCTTGTGACAATGAACAAGTGTTTCAAAAGGAGATCCCAAGTTGGTGCATGTTTTGGTTGAGGCTGCAAGACCCTTCCACCTTGAAAGGGATAAAATTCGATCAAGAAATCGTAGAAAAAGGGACTGATCAAGTAGAAGTGAAAGGTTAGAATATGACAATAACAATGTTTCGTTTAATTGCAGTAAACTAATTGGACTTTCACATTTTGTTTTGGGGGCATCAATGATCAAACGCGAAGAATTGTCAACTGATGAGCAAGCAGCTTTAGTAGGGCACGTATCGTTTGAAAATTCGTATTCGCTGTAGCTGAGACCATGTCATCATCATTCATCAGTTTGTCGTTGTTGTTTTTTCGATCAAAACCATACAAAATCCAGAGCTACTGATTTTCAGAAATTGAGGTATACAAGATATCCAATACACAGAATGACAACCGTTTTCACTCGAGACTAACTTACACTGGATCTCCAAAAGGTAAGGAGCCATACAATTATATCACGGTTTGTATCTCTCACTCGTTACAAACCCTTCAATGAACATTCAACACCATTTAAATTCAGTAATGGTGACATATCAAACTCCTACGTGTGCGGCTTTTTGACTTTTCTGTGCGCGGCTCACTGGCCGGCCGTTTATTACATGCAGTGAGCCGCGCACGTAGGAGTATATGACCATGTTTTATTCCAGGCGAGTGGTCTGTGGATTTTGCACCAAAAGAATGTTATATTGATTTACGGTACTTATAATTTTGTTTACATGATATAATCTGCGTCTCAGTAAACGGAATGGAGCTGAAATGCGTCCTGGGAAGGCGATACACAGATAAAGTGGTTCACACGGTTAACTACAGAGCAATAGTCGAACCCTTCAATCCAGCAGGTCAGTATCAGCAGGGCATCTGAATCATGGCGATATACTGACTTGGAGTGTAGCTAAAACAGTGTAGCAAAACATATTAAAACATATTAGCGCCAGGACGCAACAATGGTCCCAGTTTTGAGTATTTATGCCAATTCTTTACAGCACATTATATTCTCAGATTGGGAAGAAGGATGGAATCACATGGATGGGAAGCGATGTTCCTATAGGTACCGAGATATTCCTGGCACGGATCAAAGGGTGTATCTGTGCGATGAAGACAGCCTTCAAACTTACACGATTACAATGCGAGATGAGGAAATTTGCATCTTCAACTCGCAATGTACCGGTAATATAAACATCACTTTTCAATTTATTGTGAGTTTAAATGTCAATAGCTGATTAGACACGCGACAGAACCTGTAATATCAAAGCGAAAACAGCAGCAAAATATCGCATCCTGGCATCCATTCACACATTTACATCAATTTGCTCAGTAATTTGATCAGTAGATTATTCAGTAATTTGCTCAGTAAATTGATCAGTAGTTTACTCAGTAATTTGTTTCAGGTTCAGGAAATGACCAAGCATGCCTGTGTCCCAGTGTTGACATTGGTAGCGATGAGAAGGAGCTTAACACCACCATATGCGTGGACACAACAGGTCAGTACTCCGCAGTTCCCACAGCGGCCATGTGCGAGCCTAAAATCGGGGGGTACTGCATCGGCACCAACACATTCATACTGGGGCTCTGCGAAGCAGCCAGCAAGATCTTCAGGTGTAGCGATGGGCACGTGATCAGCAACGAACTGACTTGTAACTACAAGGATGACTGTGGGACGTTTGATGATTCGCATCGCTACCAACTCTATGAAGACGAGTCCCAATGCGATCATCAACACGGCGTGTCTTGTCCTTACAGATCGGAGAAGGGTAATAAAACAATCAACGCGTGGATACCACCTTTTGCTTTGTGTTTAGGAGAAACTGTATGTAGTGAGTGGTACACGCCGCCCTGTGAAGCATTCTTGGAGTGTCGGCCCCCGAAAACCTTAAAGGTAGCGTGCAAGTCAACAAAACGCAAATGTGCGACCCAACAGGCTACCAATATTGCAACGACTTCAAAAAGACGTATTTGAACTGCCCCAACACGCATGAGGAAAGATCAGTGGACTGTCCCTACCTTAACGAGCAGGTGAATATAGGTAGAAGCTTGGAATGTGATCGCGAGGTCACTTGTGACAATGGTGAGGACGAAAGGTGCTTGGTGTCCGATAACTGTGTACAGAACACTGTATGGACAGATTCTGACGAATCTTGCCTTGTAAAAGACGCAGATTACATCCAATGCCCACGAGGTCCAACAGACCACCTGTATTACTATCTACACGTAGATCTGATGTGCAATGGTCGACAAGATTGTCCGGATGAAAACGAAGAAATAGTATGTCCAGGGTATTCGGATTGGTCCCATTCTTCTAGAGATGACGTAGCATATGTTCATCCGGATTGCATCAGGGGTATGGAAAAATCGGAAACTCACTGCCAAAACAGCTGGTAAGTGGGGGGGGGGGGCAACGTAATTTTTGTACATTTTTGTACATACTAATTTTTGTACACTTTCAGATTTACTGGGTAAAAATGTACAAGAATGTACAAAGATGTACAAAGATGTACAAATCTATCTCGGCCCAAGAAGGTGGAATACAGACTTGGTTTTCAACTTTATATGTTCACAATGGTCATGCTCATATACGACTTGTTGATAAACATAGGCCCTAAAGTGTTTGTATGTTGAGTTATGGACATGGAGTGTACGCGCAACCCATATTCTCATATTGTAATATCAAGAAAGTCGAGACTTGGCCGGGTCGCCAGCGCCAGTCTCATCGCCTTTCTTTTCAATCATCTAAATCTTATCGGACTTCGTTGACAAAACTCCTAAGTCCTATACAACTTAGGTGCCGGGTTGGTAATAAGTCGGCACACCCCTTCTTCAAGGAAACAATAGAAGTTGGTGGAAAATCGTTTGGCAAAGTTAATATTAATTGATCTAAATATGCAGTACCTACTGCGATTGAATTTGAGTGATGAAATCAATATCAAACTGTTTAATCACCATGATCTCATGATGTCAGAAGAAAGTTGCCTGCCGGAGCCCGGAGGCATTTTGACAATTGGTTGAGGAATGAGGTTCCTGGGTGGAACCAGGGAGTTTCTCATATCTTTGACCTGTGTCCTGTCCTAGACAGGAGCTCTCAGTCAGGAGCTCTCAATTCTCAGTAAGGAGCTCGGGCCAGAGTTACTATACAGGGACGTGACCCTTTACGCTGACCCGGGTTATTGTCCGATACAAAACTCCCTCCAGACAGGGCTGGTCGAGCCATAGCTCCTGTCAGCTTACGCCCAGTGTCACGTGTGCAAAAAGGTGCTATGTTACAATAACAAGTGAGATGATGCGCAACAATGATCTTACGATCTGCTTCCTATTTTGGGTATTTTGTCCTGTAATGTCATGATGCGCACCACGTGATAGGGGCATGCGTATTGCGTATCAGAGTGAGCTATAGCTTGGGTCAGGGTGCTTTCTAGACTGGAATGATGAAGATGGACTGAACTATAATTAATAATAGTCGGAGCTATAATAGCAGGGGTATGATAAATGCCTCCAATTATTGCCCTGGCCCCTGGCTATAGCCGGTACTACAGCTGGGGTGAGGGGTCAGCATAAAACCCCATTCTAGAAGGCTTGCTCGAGCTATAGCTTGAACTACACTCAGTTTTTTTTATAAGAAACTGTCTATAAGAAACTTAGCCTAGGATTTCCGAAAATTTAAGAAACTTAGCCTAGAATTTCGCAAAATTAAGAAACTTCACTGATTTACAATTAAGAAATTAAGAAACTTCTAGCCTAGAATTTTGAAATTTGTCTATAAAATCCTATTGCAACTGAAATTTTTTAACATGATACGTCTGGCTTATGGGGGCTGCGCCCCAGACCCCACTTTTGATTGTGAACATTTCGAAACTAATCTAGTACTTCTATTGGACTCCTATTACAGTATTACACTGGATACTATGTGATAATTGACCATACAGCATAGAAATTTAGAAAATGAATCTCTCATGATTTGTAAGACCCATCATCCGTAATCTGGAAAGGTAATTGAATTGAAACGGAATCATGGTGCTTATCATAATAAACATATCGTGTTTGATTAGTAGGCCATTCATGCCACGCCATCATGGAGCATTAGGCATTGAATTGATGACGTTGATCCGTACATGATAAGCGTGCATGTACCTATACTGTGTACAAGCGAAATGTCGATACATGGGTGCTTGTGTAAATTTGTATAAAATGACCAAAACTCCAACATTAGATCAGGATACAAATTTATTAAGTCTATAGGAGTATAGGGAAGTTAAAATAGATTTTACTCCTCAAGCCATATTTCTATGGTCGGAAAGTACATTTTGTATATACTTGTACATTTTGTACATACTTATTTTTGTACATATTCAGATTTACTGGGTAAAATGTACAAAATGTACAAATTACGTTGGCCCCCCCCCCCTGTTCTACTATACAGAAGAATTTAGGTGCACTTCAACCAAGACGGGCAAAGAAACGTGTCAGTTAGAACGAATCTTTGATTTTTGCTTGGATATGGGATTGGAATCTGAAGTAATGTGTGGCTTCGGGTCTGGGGAAACAAAAACATATTCTGAGATCGAAGAAGACATCGAAGATGAAATTAAAATGCACGTTCCTAAGACTAAAGCTAAAGATTTCGCTTTCAAGAAATGTACTAACACTGATATCGTTCCTATTACA
This sequence comes from Beroe forskalii, assembly GCA_011033025.1. Taxonomy (NCBI): domain Eukaryota; kingdom Metazoa; phylum Ctenophora; class Nuda; order Beroida; family Beroidae; genus Beroe; species Beroe forskalii. The sequence goes on from WFMF01000025.1 coordinate 437,964, forward strand.
TCTTGGTGTAACACTATAGTAGATTGTTCAGATAGCTCCGATGAGAATAACTGTTCATTCAGCAACATGAAAACTTTTGATTGTGGTGTGGGAATAACCGCATCGAGGAGATTTCTACCTATTTCAATGAAGTGCAACGGAAAGAATGAATGCCCTAACAGCTTCGACGAATGTAACGCAGACTGTGTTTTAGACAGTAGCAGAACTATAATAACAGAAAAGTACGTAGGAGTGGCCGCCTTCATTGGCACTACAGCAACCGCAGTCAATCTACTATCTATCATCAAGCATCTGCTGCAAGTCTCTTCCATACGCCAGATGAACAGTTTCATAAACCAGTCCTTCATTGCAATGATATCCCTAGGAGACTTGCTGGTCGGAGTTTACATGATTGCGATTGTCGCCAACACTGTTTCCTACGGTACCAGGTTTTGTTTTGAAAGATTGAGGTGGCTGAGCAGTGCTGAGTGCTCCGCTTTAGGGGTAGTGAGCACCACAGGGACACTAATTTCTATGCTATCAATGACAGCTTTAAGTGTTTTCAGGATGGTTTCTTTGAAGTCTATGCTCAGCGCAGGAGAGGTGAATAAGAAAAAAGTACTTAAAGTCATTTTGGGTTGCCTTTCCATTGCAATAATAGCATTCACGATAGCCGGTGCTCCTATTGTGCCGTTTCTTTCTAACTATTTTGTAAATGGACTGTACTTTGAGAACAACCTTCTCTTTCCTGAAGTTGCAGATCGCAGGGATATCTATCACATTTACAAAAATATCACAAAAGTTCCCAAATCTTATGAGTCATTCATTGAAGACACATGGAATTGGGATATTTTTTCAATGCTCCTGAGAAGTTTATACTACACAAAAGACGTTAATATTGGTTCTAAAGAACCGACATACAATGGTAAAAAGATAACTTTCTACGGAAATCAGGGGGTATGTCTTTTCAAGTATTTTGTAAAAACATCAGATCGCCAATTTGCGTTTTCTCTATCCATCATCTTCCTTAGTGCCCTGTGTTTCGTCATCATCACATGTTGCTACGTGATAATCTTCAAGCATGCTTCCTCGAGCACCAAATCATCGGGAGCTTCGGACATGCAACGAAACTCCATGATACGACTGCAAAGGAAGATATCCCTCATAATCGCGACAGACTTCATGACCTGGATACCTTTCATCGGTATATGCATGCTTCATCTCTCAAATGCTATCGATGCGACACCCTTGTATGAATTTTGCTCGATTCTACTCATTCCCATAAACAGTGTTATCAACCCGGTGATTTACAATGGAGACAAGGTGATAGAGGTCATCAGAAGAACACTTGCTAGGGTGATGAGACGGAGAGGAAATGTAAATATTCCTATGAGCAAGCAAGGAATAGTGTTGGAAAATACCACTACCAGTATTGCCATGACAGAGAAATCCGAGACTAAAAAACAATAGAAGAATGTTCTCGACTCCGAAGTACTCATATCTTACTACTTATAATTCTTCCTCATATATAAATAAATAAATAAATAAATATATATATATATATATATATATCTGTCTGTCCGGTTTATGATTTCTGTCTGTCCGGTGGCTTATATATAGCCACAGATTTTTCTGACACCACTGAGTACCCAATCAAGCATGCCGATTGCCGATCATCGGAATGTTCATACCAGAGTACCAGTGACGTTTGACACCACCTGACATATAGACATCACATAGAGGAGTAGGCACACCCGATTAAAATATGACCTCATCACTGATAAGAACTACAGTACTGCATTAAACTGTACTAATTGCTGAAGCGAAAAAATTGTGAACGATGGCCGGAGGCCATGGGTTCTGCTAGTTTCAGGAATTTATGATAAACTAAAAAGTAATCAGTTGATCAAATATGATTCTTAACGCATGATATCTCTTTTTAGTGTTTTCGATTTCATGTTTTGAAGTAGTAATTTGATATAGCGACTTGAAAACTTTTCGATAAAATAATATTATACCATCCACATTTTTCTTCTTTTTTAATTAGTGAAAAGAGGCTATTATTGAGCTCATTTTCACAAAGAAGGAGAAGGGAGCAAAAGTGCTACTGAAGGTTTGAAACTCATTAAATTTGGATGTAATAGATTTAACATAGTATATTGAACACCAACAGCTTATACTATACGTCCTGTGTCATATTTTGTTCCTCAAGAGTTCTTCAAAATAGCGATATGTCTGTATTGTCGGGGTTACTTTCTAATCATTGATTGCATTTTAATTAAAAGTCACTCTCTGCCACACTATGTGACAACCGTGCAGGGAAGTAGTAAGAGAGTGCTACATTGGCATTTAATTTAATGATTTAGCAAGAATCGGGGAAACTCATTCTGAGACATCGCAAGTCAAATAATGAATTATTGCTGAATAATCTGGGACAGCAATACGACTATGTTTTACAACATTTGAACCGCACAATTTAAGGATAATAATTAAGAATCTGGATTGATAAATTTCTTAGCTCTGACTACTTGACACCCATTCTGTAGTTCTAGAAATTCATTATCATCAAATGAAATATAAATTGTTGTACAGTAACTGAACTGAGCTATTGGCGCCTATTGCTTAGAATTTGAGCGATTCATTAGACATGATAATGGTAGATTCGTCTAACAAATTAGCGATAGATTCATCTACCATATAGATTCATCTACCATAATAGTGACATACATTATCAGTGACTAAGTTACCTGAAACAGCCACGAGGGAAACGAGGACCATGAGAACTCCCATCACATAGTTAGCGGTAGGACTGATTGCCATTGTTCCTGAAATGTGAGTGGAACTGTGAGCTGATTCTTCCACCTAACCCAGATTAAATAACATTGTTACAAGCACTATATTCTATTAGATGTGATTTGAGCATTCTCGACATTGTCTGCTCAAGATCAACGGTTTTTGCTGCGGATCTAAGAGTATGAGGTTGAAGGCAGATGGTGTTAGTCAATTTAATCATCAGGCAGCGCCAGGCCGTATCATAGAGCAAATGAAATCACTGTTACATGCTACAGCAAGAACCATTCTTCCCCAATACACGAAAATTAAAAAGACGTCATCAGAAATTTTCGCAACTCAACATTCAAATTGATAAAGGAGAGGTCATATGCAACGTCATAGGTGCACTTGTTCTAAATAATATGTCCAAGTACCGTAGGTACTCGGTAGTACAAGAAAGTCATTTCCTAATCAACTTTTGCCACAGCAAACCGGTGTGAAATGAAAGCCACCATCATTGAATATCTTAGAAGTTAGTACATGGTGGTTTACCCAGAACCAATGTTAAAAGGATTGTGTGTTATTGCGGGTGTAAATTGAATATCATAATGGGAGGAAAAAACTGCAAATAGCTTCACTAGGGTGTGATACAGCCGTTGACAAATCAACATAAACATAAATTGCTAAGAAATATGGGTCGGAGGTAAAATTGCGTTTTAAGACACTGGGGAACAGAGAACTTGTACAAACTTATAAAGCAAAATAATTCAATGAGAAATTGATTATTCCTTGGTATGATAATTGATCATCCCATGGTTTGGTTATAAGCATCGAATTATTCGAACAGGCAAGTGAACAAGTAAACATGACGAAGTGGCGGCAAATCAATATTAGAGAGTAGGTGACAGCATTCCTTTGAAGGAAGGCATGTCACGAGGCATTGTATTAAATCAAAGACTTTCATTTGCGTTACAATCTCGCCAATTCATAATAAAAAGAAACAATATTTGAATTGCAATGGATAATGACAAAGTAAGGTAATAATTCATCAAGAAAATATGCTGTTCTAAAGCTCAGTGATTTGCTTCAGTAAGAAGAGGAAGTGAGATATTCACACGGGTTACAATACTCGATACTAGCTCGTCCTTCCACAATCCCTTAGATTGCATGATAAAATTCACTTCGATCTTATTGAACAAAGCGCCAGAACATGATAATATTGAGCACAAAATGAATAAAATCACAGTAAATTGATAACAGATGCCCGTGACGCACTGACGCATCAGTCTTTGAATTTAGCTAGCTAGTCAGCCGGTTCAAACTACGAGGGTGGGCAGCCATGTAAGCTTCTACTTTCTACCCATCGTAGACATATAACTGCCTCAGAAGTCACAAGTTCTGCCAGGGGATAGAATTCATTGACATACCAACACCAAGTGCAGGTATAATAATCAAATTAAAGGTTTTAGTTTTTTGAATCAAGAATTCGCTCCAACGCTTGAGACGGGCATCGTATTTAGCAATGAACAATAACAACGGCGGGCTTAGATTACTTCCACACAGTCCACATCGGCTACTCTCACCTGAGCCAATCCTTCATACACTGGAATTATGTAATACTGCGGATCATGCAATATGGAAGTACAGAGGACAACATACTCTGTGGATTTAGTGCACATTTCTGACTGCCATCGACACAGTGACAAAATCAGGGGCACATAACTTCCCACCCAAGGCACCATCACTCCATTATGTAGCAGATATGAGAAAGAGAAAGTCAGGATTAGTATGTGAGCATGAAGATACTTAATGAGGGGTACGTAATCCCAGGTATGAAATGAAGTGGGCATAGTCCACTATAATACCCTCTAATTTGTAATCCTGCTAGTACCAGTGTGTGCAATGAATAGGGAATATTAAAGGGCAAAGTATTTACTACATTCAATGTAGCCATGAGGGTACTTATTCGAGGTGCGGTCCATCATATTATTCTTTAAGACTTATTTGGATAATGAAATCCACATGATGCCAGTGTCTGACCTGGCAAGATTTTTTGCATATCGAGGAACTCGTCATTTAGATCCAGGGAAACCGGACGTTAAAAGGGCAAAAGGCTTTGGTTTAAAGTCCTTGGTTAGTTGACGCACTCAACGACATGTTAACCAAGTAATACCACTCGACATGGGAAAATCATTTTTGGAGTGCAAGTTTTCTTTGATCTTGGAGGGTGGAGTATCAATTTGTTTGTTAGACGTGAAATTAACAAAGAATTCCACTCTATAAAGCTGCAAGGATGTCAATGAACAGTTAATGGAAGGTGCATTATAGGGCTTGTGCAACAATAATGGGTTATTTTAGAGTCATCTGTTTACCATAATATAAACTGACCACTTGAATGAATAAATCAATGCAAATGACATCAATTGGAGTAACTTGCTATCCGCGCAAGCCCATAATATGGAGATTACGACCATATCAAATAAAATCTACATATGCCGTTTTATAAAGTCAGAGGATTGCTTACCCTCTTGTTCCATGGCCAAATAATTCACTGAAATAATATGGCCATATTTTTTCTGAAAAATATATTTTTCAGCTCAACCTGTTCCATGGCCATATAATTTTGCGCCGCGCAAATTACATTATTGAATCACAATTCGAGCATTGAAACATTAGCCCATCAGTATTTAGTCAATCGATGATTGGTGCATAAACCAATTAGATTGAGCAATATGAGTGTATTTCTCCGTAGCGTACTATATTATGGTATAATATTTCGATTCAATGCATGTAAAGTTGGTCTTATCTTCATTCCGCTTCACCAAAGACACAGTACAGTAAAATTTCAGCAGTGCAGCCTTAATGAACTTATGAAGGGTAAAGTATACAATGCCAACGCCCAAAGAAGCAGTAAACTGGGATGTACTTTTGTCAGAAGTGAAAATCGCGTGGCCTGGGCCCCTACTCTGCATATTCCAAAATCAAATTTCATCAAAAAGGAACTGTTCTGTCATGGATCGGCAAGATTCTTGAATGCACCGCACCTTTCAAGCCACTGCAATACATCTGTTGCGGAGGGTGAACACGTTTGCAACGTACCTGCATGCCTGTTCACAGCTAACCCTGTGGGCCGTGGGGGCTGTACATTGCACTTATAGGTATCTTCTTGGCCTTAAAGAGTCTTGAACAAGGCAAACGGTTTACATCATTACCATCTGCAGCGGCTTTTGTTATGATGCGTCTGTGTGCAGACTCTACCTACAGGTACCTACAAAGTCTGTGTACGCCTTAACTCGGCTTTTACCGATTCCCTGTCAAAGCTCTCTTGTTCTAAAGTTATAATCCTAAACCTTAACCCGGAGCCCAACTACGCTAGTCCTTATTCTTACCCTAACTCTAACCCTAACCTCAACTCTAACTTAATGTTTGAGCCTGACCTAATCACTGATTTTTTAGAGGAGGTAGGCCGTTAAAACACCGTAGATTTAAAAGGGACAGATTTGTCAGAGAAATTTTTGCTCACTCACTATGTAACCTTCTCACCGAATGAGCGAATGGGGTATGTACCAACCCATTGAATAATGACTGTAGGTAGGTTTCTCAATGTGAGGCTCAAATTGGCCGATTCCACCGCTCCACGGCCGTCGGTAATGATTACGGTAATGATGTAGTCAATAACACAATTCAGATTTTATGGCTTAAAAAATTACATGACTGTCAGTGTTCACTGTTCTGCATAAGGCTTTAATCAATGCGTTTAAAGGTCAGTGCGAGATTTAAAGTAGCCTGACAAAGTGTCAGAGGCCAAAATAATAAATGACTTGATTAAATTGATTGGGTACGATCTCCATTGGTCAGTACTCGGCCTCATTAGCCTGATCAAGGCCTCATTAGCAGTTTCTCCGTGGCTGTGGCTCACAAACATGGCATGACCTATACAATGACATAAATATGATTTGATTGTTTTATTCAATGCATTTAAATTTTTTAATTTCATATTCCCCAATTGCAAAATCAAGAGTTTTTATTTCCTCGATCCGCCTCGATCAAGGTCAATGGTGAACGAGCTCGAGCTCGGTTGTAGAATATAGAGTGTAGAATGTAAACAATTACCTCATTAACACACAGAATACCTGGGTACATGTCAAAATTCAATTAAGCGTATCAATTAGAACGCGATCTAGGTGCCCATACCCATATATATGAGTAAAAAAATTTAATATGTGCCGGCTCGCACATATTTTTTCGACCAGATATATCAGTAAAATCGTAAAAATATGGGTAAAAAATATCAGAAAATAAATCTCACTGATATATATGGGTGAAAATATGGCCATGGAACATAGGGGTTACTCAGTCAGAGATGCTCACACCCACACTGGAACTAGGGCTGCAACGTAAGTACTTGATTTTTCGAGTTGTTGCAAAACATAAAAAGTGCGCGCGATCTAAGCCCACACAGAGACTTCGTTACAGCGACGATAGGCATTACTGGAACGAATTTATCCACTGTATGATGATCGGACTACTCCGGTTTGATTAATATTAAGATAATATACTTGGTACAGGCATAGCGCGTGACGAACAGTGAGCAGCTCGGAGGATGACGTCATTATCATGTTCCAGAGTGGTGGATTGATGAAGTAAAACTGTATATATGTCTTTTAGCGGGTCCTCAAAACTACTAGAAGGTAATATTAAGCTTATCGTGAAGTAAATAAACTCCATTATAGCTAGCACTGCAAATAACTTTCATTAGAATAAGCACAGTAATTTCCTGTTATAGCCACCTGGTAATTGACTACCTCTACTTTTAGAATGAGACTTTCTATCGGACATATTAGAGCTGACGTTTTAGCTTGAATTGAAAGCTGCATATTACTTTCACCAGCGTCAAGGCATTGAGAGGGCAGCCAGACTCAATCTTTTTGAAATGAATTGACATTAAACCTCCCAATTCCCATTCTTCCATCATCTAAAGTTATAAATTGCGATGTTTCAAATCACGTTTTTACTTTAAAAAAAAAAAAAACAAGAACCAAGATTTGGAATTTTCTCGGTTTTCTGTTCGGGAATCCCAAAAGTATAGTGCAGCTTATGGCATCAAGATGAAGGATTCCCGAGCATCAAAAAGCGGATATCTCGGGCCCATTGTAACTGAAACAGATAACTTTGATCCTTATCTAGAAGAACGATAAGGGCCTATAAGGAAGTTAAACAAAGCACCCAAGTGGAGGGGGTTCAGCAAGAACTCTTACAAACACGTGTATGGGTTCACACGTCGGTAGTACTGGTCAAATTAATTTCACAGCAATCATCTCACACAATATCAAGCAATGTTTGCAGAGGACACTGTTTTATCTTGTGATCAAATTAGGATAGGAGTAAAACTAACAAGTTATCACTGCCACAGATACTGCCACAATGGAAAGTTCGATGTTGTTTGTGATGTTTGTAATAAGCTCCACGATAATATCATGTTATCATAATCAACGGAAGGAGCAACGCGACGTTCAACAGTGCTGAGAATTGCCATGGAATACAGAGAATCAGCCCCAACAGAAGCAGTCTCATTTCGGGGAGTGCACCGAATGAATTTGATCAACAATTGATTAAAACATGTATAAGATTTGGTTTCAAGTGTTTACTGTATAAAGTTCATATCTTATCGGACACAATAATCAAGAACTTCAGTTTCAGGGACCTAAAACTCCACGGACTTATTCACGCTTGATCCTGCCACTTCAAATTTTCAATAAAAATTTGAAATTTTCGGCTCGATTTTCCCCATTTTCTTCCACGATTTCTAGTCGAGGAATTTTAAGAGAAATTACCAGACTTAATTTTCATGGATCTGAAAATCACGGACACAATTTTTACAGAAATTAATATTCACGCTGAGGTGCTCAGCGTGACTGTAATGTCCGTGATAATTATGTCCGACAACAGATAAGTAAAAATGAGAAGCAAGGAATTATCATGATCGGATAAATGAAACTTAGACATCAATTCCTGTCGGTTGCCTACAGAGCGCTCCTGAAAACAACAATTACCCCACGATCATACCCTGCGTCCCCCCGTACGATTGCACAATCCTACATTTGAGAGCAGGGACTTAATAAAAAGCAATTAGAGGTGGCAACATTTTCCCTTTTGCCACTCGATTCAGTGTCCGCACGAAATCACCAGAATATATGTGATTATAATAATCAATACTTTTTCGAGCTGTACTTGGATATAATGCTTGAACCCTTTTTAGGTTTTTGTAAGAATGATGGTGAGGGTTTATTAACATCTACTATCTAGATGTGGGAAGTCAAATAAACAACCGTTTAAAATTCCACATTATCCAATGTGCTTCTTTAGGGTACTTTTAAGGTCCCCTTAGCGACTTGAGTCGACCCTAAAATTCTCTATAAAAGGAAGACTTACAGGAAGTGCTCCTTATAGCTCCCCCTAAAACTTACAGGAAAATTAATCCGGCCCTAAACCTAACGTTATCTATTGCTAGAGCATTACACAAAATAAAGATGAATCACAATACGAATCTTATATTGCTTTGACTCAGTCCCAATCTGTCTTGGGAACACGCGAGGCAAGTTTTGGGTAATGCAAGGTAAAGAATAGCTGGCTCCAGATCAGATTAACTCTCAGTAGAGCGGAAATCACGCACCAATATCTCGGATACTACACAAGGTTAATAAAAGGCCAACTAGAAATCACCTTCATATCATGAAAAGTATCAGAGGTTACCTGTCAACATTTCATGATTGACAGCTTTCTGCTTTGTCTAAATATTAAATATCAATGTATCTCAAACAATCTGTCTTTCGGCTAAATAAATCGAGTAATCGTCAATAAATCGTCATGATGGTAGTTCTACAACACATTACTGTTACGTTAATCATGCTTAAATTAATCAACCATTATTTTAATCTGCTTATTATGGATGATAACAAACAACAATAATATAGAATTTTGTTATCATACAATCGCTTCACCACTCGTCAGCTAACTTATCAGGTTTAGGGATCAACATATCCACTATAACACAATATAATCATCATCGAGCTCCAATATTCAACTGTAGACCAGTAGGGCATAAGAGGCTATTTTATGAAACTAAGGCTACTTTATTAACAATACAGCCAAATCAGGTTCATTCCCAGTGCCCTATACTCCTAAACTGTTAGCCAGAAAACAACAATCTATCGCTGATAGTAGTTTTACTTTTAGGCATCTTCGAAACGAGTAAACATAATGAAGAACATCATTAAAAGGAAAGATTGAGCTAAAACTGTGATATGAATCTCACGGGATTTACATGATTTTTGGTCCTGGAAAAAGTCTTGATGACCACCCCGTTATAAGTAGATGGACTTCTCCCATCCTTGGTGCGCAACACTTAGACATTTGGAAGGAAAAAGTACGCGCGATAGAGGGTAGGGTAAAATCCTACAAGTCATAAGTTCCTCGGTAGGCAGTGATACGCAAGCAAGACATTGAATTCTAGAACAATGTTGATGATTATGATCAGCAGGGGGTCACACGGTGGATGAAACTCATAACACTCCACGATTAGATCGGAATATGATTTCAGTGATGAATGATGATGATGTTCATAATCCACCCTGATTGTCACTATCTTACAATAACTTGATACAAGGTCACTTATCAAGTTTGCCGATCGACGAGAAATGGAATAGACAAGGGAGAACAAAGCAATTAAAGGCTCACGCCCTCCTGTGTTTTCCTCCAGCAACACACCAGCACTACACTGTACAGAGCAGGAATGGTAGGAATTGAGACAGAGTGAGAGAGGGTGACAAAACACCTTGTCCACAAATAAACCAGCGCAGCCGATTAAATTCAAGGGAAATCCATTAAAGAGAATCGTCACAGCCCCACGTATAACTTTGCGTTACGAATTGGAGATTGAATGTAGAATCATGTACTGGTGCATCTCAGAGAACTTTCGTTAATGAAAGCCCGACCAGAAAGAACGTAATGGCTAAATGTAGGTATTGTAGGAAATCTTCGATAACTCATACCGTAATGGCTAAATGGTGTGGCTGCAAAAGAAATATTTAAGTGATTGTATAATTGACAACTCGGAATTAATGTAGAATATACGCACATAGTCATGTTGGTATTTGTAAGAGGCCATGGCAGGTTGCCAAAGCGCGTCAAAACGCGTCAACTGAGAACTCTGAAGATGACAATGCAAGACAGCACTCTAAACCTTGTGAGCTTCGGGAGATGTCAGTATTGCTTCTTTAAACCTAAACCACCTAACTCTCAAACCACGCCGTTCTCAAATGCTAAACCAACTAAAACAACTCTCGAGCGAGCCACGTGAAAACAGTTCAAACGTGAGTCACGTGACTGACAGTGTCCCACGTGACGCGCAACTCAACGTGTCCGCTCACCATGGAAACCACGTGACGTCACGTGACCGATGTGTCAGGATGAGGTGCATGTAACTTGTGCGGGAAGGTGTGGATTATCCACGGGGAGGTCTCGCTGATTTAGTGGGGAAAGGTGTGTGGAAACTGTCATGAGAGTGTGATAAGTGCGCTTATCAAACCGTGACTCACGGCGATATGATGAGAGAGCGTGATATGATGGGAGATATGTGTCAAAGTATTTCAATTGTAAATGTTTTCCAAAAAGTTTGTAACAATATACAGCAAGTGGTAGTAATGAGTAAATCACTGAGAGAGCAATTCTACAGATTGCGAGACTGGCGGGTAGTACCAATTGTAACTGGAGATGAAAGTGAACTGAGCTTAATGAGAGAATGATCCTAAAACACACGTTGAACTTGAACACTATCTCAATGCACGGTATGGTGTGGTAGACGTTTTCAAAAGTATGCTAAAAGAACCTCCAATGGTTAAAAAAGATCGAATATGCCTACAGGAGTACAGGAGGTATTTTTAGCAGTCAATAATTACAAATGGATGTTCAGAAAGTTGACAAGCAAATCAAAGTTAAGAAATAAGCTGACGAGGGAGTTTGATGAGTAATTTGGCATTTTAGTAGTTAGGTAAAATCTCAATCACAAAAGAAACCAGGACTAAATAAACCATCCACCTCCAAATAAAAGAAAACACAGCCAATAATTAATTACGTCGGCAAATCGGACGTGATAATACAGCTGAGGGTTCAATAGTATCGGTAACTCTTACAATGAAGTAGACCTAAAATAAGTAAGACTGAGTGGGATAATTTCACTAGTTCAAAGAAAATGTTTCAATAATTCTAATCAATCATTGACACGCAGGGGCGAGGGATGGTCGGTTTTAATTTCAGTTGCGAAAACATTAGGTGGCTACTTTGTGCATTAAGAGAAATCCTCTGAGCTTTTGGTAATGACTTGACCAATGCTAAGTCAATACTTCCATCAGTACTTGAAATCGCATTTTAATAAATAGTTGAGAATGGTAGCAATCAAGCATTATAAGGCTGCCCTAACACCAGCGGGGCGCACACTATGACGCAAAACCACGAAACAATAACACACTCCTCACCTTTTTCTCTTTCTGAGCAGAGGGGTGGGTCGGCTACGTCACGCCATCTCTTCAGTGCCCCCGAGCTTATAATCCCCAATGGGATCGCTCTAACCTGGAAAGAGAAAATAGAACATAAACTTAAATATGGAACATAACCTTCAACCTAAATATATACTAGAAAATAAACATAAAAAACAGACAAAAAACATAAACTGCAAACTGAAAGTTTGATTTACCCATGCCTGAGAAAGCTTGGTATACACCAGGCCATCTAGCAGATCAGATCGTGTAGTATTTCCTCATTTCAGTCCGTGAGTCCGTGCGGCACTTCAATCCCCGATAAAGACTGCAGATGAGGTTGCTTTTCATCACTGCGTTTCCAAGGAGTGAGGGTATCAGAAGATGTGGATGCTTTACATAACCTAATGTGGGTAGATAGGTTACTAAGGCTCCAAGAGAGTGGTGGGTGAATGTTGCTGTACAGAAGCACGAATCTTATGAAAAGGTTCAAAAAAAGGTTGAAAGTAACATTAATAGCTTATCGTGTAAGGCTTCCTGGACCTTCTTCAGTTGAAACCTCATAGCTCAAATACTTGGCGACAGTGAAGATGATATTAGTGGATGCGAAAAAAATCTCAAATGAAATCAAAACTAGAGAGAAAATCTGGCTCATCATTCATTACTTTTAAGCCCAAAATGTCATCACTCGGAAAATACCACAAAGTTCTAAACATGTCAATATTCCGAATGGCTGCAGTACTTTTGACGGATTGCAGACAGATATCTAGCAATTTCGCGACTGCCAATCAAACAAATTCCGGTTCACGTTCAATGCTGACAAACTTCAGTGCTTCCGTGGGTCCGTATCTGTAATCAAAGAACAGCTCCTCCCCAGGCTCGATGTTCCTCTTGGCAAATATCCCGATCCTGTGATCCCCGTTGACCATCATAACGCGAGCGAAGCAGTTCGGACTGACGGAGTGGTTTGCGAAACGTATCTTGTTACCCTTCCGCGTAGCATCCACCACGTAGTCTTGAGTTAGGTTGAAGAGGAAACTACACTTGTACTTGTCGTATACCTGAGGCAAGGGAAGGCTGGATTAGGCACACAGCTGGGGATAAGCAGAGGTTAGCTAAAGAAACGGTAGGTACGATTAGCACAGGTTATGAAAAATAGAACTTCTCTGCATGCCTTATTGCCCCAATCCCATCTTTCCGCCTCCTCCTGCGATATAACCTACCTTGCCCCTTCTGTCCACCTCCTCCTGCGATATAACCTACCTTGCCCCTTCTGTCCACCTCCTCCTGCGATATAACTAGGAAACGACCGGTTACAGTTTTTCGAAAATTCCGGTTTCGGTTTCGGTTTCGGTTCACCAATTTATGGAATGTCGGTAACGGTTACGGTTACGGTTTGCCAAATTCATTAACGTCGGTTACGGTTTCGGTTACGGTTAGTAACAGCCAAAACCGCGGTTACGGGTTTCGGTTACGGTTTGCTCAAATTAACGGTTTTATTCGGTTCGGTTCGGTTAGTGGACATTTTAAAATCTTTGACTCAAAATTTTAAATAGTCTATCCCATAGTAGTGAAGTACCTAGTAGTGAAGTACCTTTCCTATATTTGTCGATAAACATAATATTATACATTATGCAAACTGTACCAAACGAGTTACAACATGCGAACTGCTGCCTCTCACTCTAAATATCATGTTAACTTCAATATTTTCTATAGTTCTATCCATCCAGTGTATTTGAGTTGTTATTGGTCGGCTAATATCATCGAGTGGCGAAGCCACGAGATGATATCAGCCGACCAATAACGCTCTTATTTTCCAACACGCAAGAACTTTTAACCACGAGCAGTTCGTTCAATACCTTATCGGACATAATTATCACGGACTCTAGTTTCACGGACATTAATATTCACGCTCGATCCAACCACCTCAAATTTTAAGAAATCTTCAAAATACTCGTTTCCTTCCACGACTTGATTACTTACTTGAAGATTTTTCCCTCCCCATTGGCCTTTTTGTGTATACAAAAAGGCAATAAGGAGGGTTGGTAAAGATCGTGGTCTGGGGCGTTAGAACAGGACATGTGTATATCAGGTCGAGGTTTGCAATACAACTACTGTTCTCTGGAAAGTGCCTGATTTCTCCTTTATAATATCAGTCGCGAAAATGTCTCTCCGTCCCTCCGTGTCCCATTTTCACAAAATGTTCAAAATCACAAATTTCAATTTTGGAGATGTCGATTATCAAAACGTAAATCTTAGGGTTGACCAGGCCCATCCGTGCCACATATTGCTCGAACTGTCCTAAATTATGATAAGTTCTAAATTAAATTAAATTAATTAAAGGGCTGATGAAGATTTCGTGTCTTCGAAAATCTACGACTGAGTTGGGCTATGGATTGTAGGAAAAGGCTTCGGTTCTGTACTTCAAGTTATGCCAAAGTCAGTCAATCAGTCAGTCAATCAGTCAGTCAATCAGTTAGTCAATCAGTCAGTCAATCAGTCAGTCAATCAGTCAATCAGTCAGTCAATCAGTCCAAAAGCTTGAAGTCTCCATCTCTAAAAATTTCGACAAAAACTTTTTCGGTCGTCAATCCTTTCCTGGAGCTGAAGATCGGAAATGAAACTATAATTCAAAGGCATCTTTAAGCTACAAACATCAATGTCTTGGCGGAAAACTCATCACCCGCACCCACGACGTCCTATAAATTTCATCAAGAGACTGGACGAACAGGGCCAGACTGACCGGTATTATGACGACAGAGTCAAGAAGCACTTGGTTTACGAAAATAAAGCATAAAAAGTGTCAGTACTGGGATAATTATTATAAATATGAAGGAATAACAACCTGAGTTGGCAACGCAAGCAGTATTTGCACTTCTTAGCAGGGTCCACTCTCCCGTCAAAGTGCTTGATGTCTCTTATCACGTGAGCTTTATAGAGGTCCCAAACAGAGTCCTCCATGTACTGTCTAATCATCTCCTCCACAGAGGGGTAAAGGGGGTACCTTTCCTGGAAATAGAGAGGGGTACAGGGGGTACCTTTCCTGAAAGAGGGTACAGGGGTACCTTTCCTAAAAGAAAAGAGGGGTCCAGGGGGTACCTTTCCTGGGAATAAGGAGGGTACAGGGGTATCTTTCCTGGAAATGTAAGGAGGGATCCGTGGGGTACATTACACGACGATAAAGACGGTGCAGTGCCTAGTGGATATCTTTCCTTACTTTTGGAGGATTCAGTGAGTTCATGAAAATTAGGGCCTGGTAAGCAGAACTTTCCTGGCAATGATTTCATAAACCACGACACAGACTCCATTCCCGGTGGGATGAACTGTGTCAACCAAAACACCATGATTTTGTGAGCTTTACCTGAGCAAGTTGCATGGTGAGTGGTTTAGCGTAGTGATGTACGGAGGCCACAGGGATGGACATTACGACCAGCCTACTCTTAGCCACGAGGTGTAGTTCTGGGATCTCTGCAGTGGGGTACAGCATGTGCTGCATCCCGAATATGTGACCTGTCTGGGAGTAAAGTGATCTGACTGAGAGATTTGTAGCAACACTATCAACTGGATTTCGTGGACATCTCATCTTCATGAGTGTCAACGGAAAGTAGCTACCTTAGGAGGTGTATTAATGTGGAGTAAAATTTTGATGTTTACAAATTTGGTAGGTTGTAATTTGGGGATCATAGTAAACATATGATAATGCCGTCATTTTGAACTGTCATGGTGGGTAAAAATATGGGGATTTTTCCGAAAAATGCCCAAATTACAACCTTTTTAAATACACCTCCTAAGGTATACTATTTTCTGGATTTTATGGTGTCGGTAATTTACGTATAGACAGGTGTCACTGATAAAGGATGGTGTCAATCTGACTGTTGTCACCGAATCACTTTACTGTTGTCAGTAAACAGTGTCAGCGCCACACTTTATTGTGCCCCCATTTCCCATACAACGTCTGCCCTCAGATTCTCACCTTTAGCAGCTGGATGACGAGTGAGAGTCTCGGATCGTGTTCAGTGAAAACGTCGTGAAGGGGATCCGACTTGTGGTTACACTTGCTGCCTGTCGGGGCAAGGAGGGTTTCCAACATAGCTCCTTAGCAATTTCAGTTGACTGAATAATTAATTACCGGGTAAAACCCTCGATTGCATGACCAGAGTACTCCGTAACATTGAATTTTCAGGATATTTGTTTACACTTGAACTCTTGAGGCTCCATGGAAACAGTTTAGACTCACGCTGAACATAATACTGCTTGAGGAACTCTCGTTGGTCTTTATTCTCAAAGCAGCAGCTGTAAACATCGGTTGCAAGAACAACATTAGCAGCACCCTGCAAAATGTTTCAAGTGAAATATCTCAGTTTCTCAAAATTGTTCCGGGGTCTTCGTCATCTAACTCCCCACCAGGGGCAGAGCCCCTGGAACCCGCTACCGGTGGGGGTTTGCCCCCGTAAATCCGGACAAAATTCACCTGGTTCCCCACTTATGATTTATGAAAGGTCCTCCCATTCATTGTAACCTTCGATTGTCTTGCCATGACAGGCGGGAAAACATGTGGTAGCCACTGACGCGCGCGGAATGCGCGGCTTTACTTTATGCTATGGTAAATTTGAAATATGGGCCTTTTTGCCTACGAAACACAAAAGTTTTCGCGCCTGCCGTTTATGCAAAAGTGTATCATTGTTACTATTATCAGCCGCGATATTTGGCGGCAATAATCGATCGTTCGGTCGGTTAGGCTAACAACGTGGCCAGACTGTCGCTTGCCTGACTGAAACAACAAACGGTTTGTTTTATCGAATCTGATTCAGGAATGGTGGTCACACAGATAGATAGGGTCATGGTATGTAAAATCTTAAAATGTAAATAGTGCACATTGCAATCCAACGGTGTGTGGAATGTGCAAACGTTGCTGTTCGTCATGATTGATTTTATGTTGAGTCATGAGTGGTGTCAACGTCATAGAGTCGGTATGTGTACGTAACGTCAATCGTCATGCTTGATTGGGTGCAGTGGTGTCAACGTCATAGAGTTGGTATGTGGAATGTGCATACGTCGCTGTTCGTCATAGATGACGGAGTGGTGTCAGCCGACATATATAAGGGCATGCGCTACGGGAATGGTCATTAGTTTTCATTGTGTCTTGCTTAATTGTTGTCGATATTGCCTCGTCGCTAACGTTGTTAATAAGGTACCGTTGTTAATAAGGTACCATTGTTGTTAATAAGGTGCCTTTGTTAATAAGGTACCGTTGTTAATAAAGTACCGTTGTTAATAAGGTACCGTTGTTAATAAGGTACCGTTGTTAATAAGGTACCGTTGTTAATAAGGTACCGTTGTTAATAAGGTGCCGCTGTTAATAATGTACCGCTATTAATAATGTACCGCTGTTAATAAGGTACCGTTGTTAATAAGGTACCGTTGACCGTTGTTAATAAGGTACCGTTGTTAATAAGGTACCGTCGATAACAAGATGCCGTTTTTAACGAGGTACCGTTTTTAACAAGGTACCGTTGTTAATAAGGGACCGTTGTTAATAAGGTACCGCTGTTAATAAGGTACCGTCGTTAACAAGGTGCCGTTTTAACGAGGTACCGTTTTTAACAAGGTACCGTTGTTAATAAGGTACCTTTGTTAATAAGGTACCGTTGTTAACGAGGTACCGTTGTTAACAAGGTACCGTTGTTAACAAGGTACTGCTGTTAACGAGGTACCGTTGTTAACGAGGTACCGTTGTTAACAAAGGTAAAGAAGAAACAACAAACGGTTTGTTTTATCGAATCCGATTCAGGAATGGTGTTTAGTTGGCGCACTATATCAGGTACCAATAGCAAGGTCACACAGATAGGTAGGGTCATGGTATGTAAAATGTAAATAGTACACATTGCAATCCAACGGTATGTGGAATGTGCAAACGTTGCTGTTCGTCATGATTGATTTTAAAATTTATGTTGAGTAGTGTCAACGTCATAGAGTTGGTATGTGTACGTAACGTCAATCGTCATGCTTGATTGGGTGCAGAGTGGTGTCAACGTCATAGAGTTGGTATGTGTACGTAACATCAATCGTCATGCTTGATTGGGTGCAGAGTGGTGTCAACGTCATAGAGTTGGTATGTGGAATGTGCATACGTCGCTGTTCGTCATAGATGACTGAGTGGTGTCAACCATCATATATAAGGGCATGCGCTACGGGTATGGTCATTAGTTTTCATTTTGTCTTGCTCAATTGTTGTTGATAATGCCTCGTCGCTAATGTTGTTAATAAGGTACCGTTGTAATTAAGGTACCGTTGTTAATAAGGTACCGTTGTTAATAAGGTGCCGTTGTTGATAAGGTACCGTTGTTAATAAGGTACCGTCGTTAATAAGGTGCCGTCGTTAACAAGGTGCCGTTGTTAACGAGGTACCGTTTTTAACAAGGTACCGTTGTTAATAAAGTACCGTTGTTAATAAGGTACCGTTGTTAATAAGGTACCGTTGTTAATAAGGTACCATTGTTAACAAGGTACCGTCGTTAACGAGGTACCATTTTTAACGAGGTACCGTTTTTAACAAGGTACCGTTGTTGACGAGGTACCGCTGTTAACAAGGTTCCGTTGTTAATAAGGTACCGTTGTTAACAAAGGTAACGAGGTACCAGTGTCAACAGGACAATAGAGTACCATCGTCAACGAGGAGCCGTAATTGAGTATTGGGGAGGGTAAGGGTTACTTACAACTTGTGTGAGGAATCGCTTGATTCTCCCCACACCAAACCCCAACCCACCCTCTCATCTTTATTTTGAGGAATGGCAAATCCAACTGCCACAATCTCACCTGACTAACAGTTCACTTCCTAAGTTTTATATCTGCTGAGTGTCTTACCTCAAGTATAACGTAGATGTAAGGGTGTTTAGCCTTGACAGTTGCTATGAAAGCCATTGGGAGGTATTCACACAGTCTTGCGTGGTCAGCCAGTGTGCGAAATGACATGTCATCCAGGTCACTGAACAACTCCATCGTTCTGAAACAGGGGTATTGGGAGAGTGATGGGGAAATCTAGAATAACATAATCTATCAAAATTACAAAATTACATAATCTATCAACGGAGTAGAAATATTTAATAGCTTAGTCCTGGACATCTTTATAGAAATATTCAAAATTATTACCAGTTTCGTCCCAAAAACATGGGTTTAGAGTACCTACATGCCATATATCGCATTAATCTGAAAAATAGCTTTTTTACCTCAAAAATGACTTACACAAAAATGGGCGTGGCCGGTTTTGAGTCAAGGAAGGTCTAGGTAGATACGACTTTCATAATACGTGGAATCGATTTTTCGTCCCAAAAAAACATGGGTTTAGAGTACCTACATGCCATACATCGAACTTCACTGAAAAACCTTAGTGGCAGTCAAAAAAATCCCATACGCAAAAGTGGGCGTGGCCGGTTTTAGGGGCAAAGAAGGTAGATACGACTTTGATACGTGTGAATCGATTTCTCGTCCCAAAAACATGGGTTTAGAGTACCTACATGCCATATATCGCATTAATCTGAAAATAGCTTTTTACCTCAAAATGACTTACACAAAAATGGGCGGTTTTGAGTCAAGGAAGGTAGATACGACTTTTATAATACGTGGAATCGATTTTTCGTCCCAAAAAACATGGGTTTAGAGTACCTACATGCCATACATCGAACTTCACTGAAAAAAACCTTAGTGGCAGTCAAAAAATCCCATACGCAAAAAGTGGGCGTGGCCGGTTTTGGGGCAAAGAAGTTAGATACGACTTTGATAATGTGCGGAATCGATTTCTCGTCCCAAAAAACATGGGTTTAGAGTACTTATATGCCATATATCATATCAAAACTGAATTTTCATTTTTCTCTCATAATTTCCCACGGTCGAAAAAGGGCGTGGCCCTCCTGACTTTTCCCTTCATGGTAGCACCTTAACACTCTTTGGAGACCTTCATGGGACCCATTAGAACATATTCCAACAATAAAACCTTTGTAAATAATTTTTGCACAGATGGTTTCATTTTTTCTCTTATAATGTTAATAATCTTTGTTAATAAGGTACTATCGTAAATAAAGTACCGTTGTTAGTAAGGTACCGTTGTTTGTAAGGTACCGTTGTAAATAAGGTACCGCTGTTAATAAGGGTCCGTTGTTAATAAGGCACCGTTGTTAATAAGGTACCGTTGTCAATGAGGTACCGTTGTTAATAAGGTACCGTTGTTAATAAGGTACCATTGTTAATAAGGTACCGTTGTTAGTAAGGTTTCGTTGTTAATACGGTACCGTTGTTAATAAGGTACCCTTGTTAATAAGGTACCGTTGCAAACGTGGTACCATTGTTAGTAAGGTGCCTTTGTTAATAAGGTACCGTTGTTAATAAGGTACCTTTGTTGATAAGGTACCTTTGTTAATAAGGTACCGTTGTTAATAAGGTACCGCTGTTAATAACAAGATACCGTTGTTAATAAGGTACTTTTGTTAATAAGGCGTCGTAGTTAACGTGGTACCGTTGTTAATAAACTAATAAGGTACCTTTGTTAATTAAAGGCATCTTTGTTAACGTGGTGCTGTTGTTAATGAGGTACCTTTGTTAATACGTTAATAAGGTGCCGTTGTTAACAACTGCCACAATCTCACCGGACTCACAGTCCCAATAACTGCTGAGTGTCTTACCTCTAGAATAACGTAGATGTAGGGGTGTTTAGCTTTGACAGTAGCTATGAAAGCCATGGGGAGGTATTCGCACAGTCTCGCGTGGTCAGCCAGGGTACGAAACGACATGTCATCCAGGTCACTGAACAGCTCCATCGTTCTGAAACGGGGCATTTGAAGTGTGGAGAGAAGCACCAGAATTATAATTATTTCACAGAATCAAAATAACATATCTATCAACAAAACGGAGTAAAGATCTTTAATAATCGAAGTCTTAGATATTTTCGATTGGGCGGATGGCCCTCGAAACAATTTGAAAGTTTTAATGAATCAAGGGGCCGTATCGGAAATGAGTAATACAAGTAACAATGTAATCATTGAAGGGACAATGTAATCATTGATTGGACAATGGCAATGAAGCAACATAAAGTAAGAAAGTATGTAAATATGTAAAACTATGAACATCAGGCATAATCACTTCAAATTCTTGCAACGCAAAACAATGACTGTCACTTAACAGTTCGCCCTGTTTCTCATCGAGCAACGAATTCATAATAAAAGTTAAAATTGCTTGAAATGTACCCAGACATGTAGGTACATACCTGTATATAAAATTGTAAACTTGTAAACATGTAAGAATATGAAAATTAAGAAATAAACTTCAATTTAAAGGAGGTATAAACTTCATTTTAATGAAAGTGAAATAATCACTGGTGGGGCATGTATGAGTGTATGTAAGGGGTGAGGCCTTGAGGGGCTTTCAGTTGGACACTGTTGCGTTCATAACACCAGTAGCAAAGCTGTCTGATAAACTTGACACAAAGTTTCTAACAATTTCCACCAAATTATTCCCCTCCAATACAAGGGCTTGATCCCGATCATTTGATAACCGTTGCCGAGATTTTTCGACTGCTGGTTTGATGATTCCTGTCGTCTCATTAGCTTGTAAATGAAGCGATGGTTCAAATGAGGCTGAGGCTGAGGCGAATGGTTTGATTAATTGACATGAGTGAACTAGAGATGTCAAAATACAGCTGTGAGACGTGAGTCTATGAAAAATCTGAAAAATTTAAATGTCTACAGATCACCTTTTGAGCCCGAGAATTCATGATAATACTTACCAACAATTTCACAGTATTCGTGAAGTGTCATGTTATATTAGTGAGTACTTACTAACCTTCCTTTTTGGGTGGTCTCCTGAGGTGAGCAAACACATCCACAGTAGTTAGTTTCAGATAGTTGTCATAGTTCAAATACTCCATCTGACCTGAAGAGATGATAGTTAGCTTCTTGATTTACAAGGCATGATTTATTGGGATATGAATGATTACTGATAACTACATGAGTTCGTGGGATAACATTGGTATCAGAAAACAAAAGTGAGCAAACTTTTGGCTGAAACATTGCGTCTGATTGATATTTTTTTAAAATTCTTTTTTCCTTTGATAGATGAATGTTTAACATGCTTAAACATGCTTAAATAAGTTGAGTAATGCCAACCAACTGTTGAAACACAAGGAAATAAAAAGTTCATTCTTCCAAATAAGCATACTATTGTTTTGTTAGCAGCTGCTCGGAGACCGACAAGCTCATTTTGTGTCCCGCACTTTACCATGGTAACATGGCTTGTTACCATATTAACAAGCCACGTAACCATATAAGCATATAGTAACAATAATAGTAACAATGCAAGCCACGAAACCATGGTAACACGGCACGTTACCATGGTACCATGGTAACGTGTATCACACTCAGCTCCGTTTAATTGGTATTTAATTGATAACGGTTAAATAATTCATGAAATAGCTGCGAAGTGCGAGTATTTTAGAGTTTTAGTGTGTGTAATATCGCTCTCGTCCCACTAAACACACAGCCAGTAGACCACTTCCAAATAACACGTTGCTTTTACAGTTATCAAACGATATATTTAAAAAATTTTTATATTTTTGTGTCAATGTCAGCTTGATAAGATGTTTTCAAATTCTCTTTTCTCAAACACAAGAATATAAAAAGGATAGCCAAATGATCTATGCTTTGCCCACCCTAGTGGCCACTGGCCACTTTACTAAGACTAAGACTAAGACCACTTTGGTCTTCTTAGAGGATTGCATCGTGTTTCTCGTGACATATCACATGCCATGGGTACTAAAAATGGAAATGGCGTCCAACGGTCAATTTGCCAATTGTTTGAAATTGATATTTTTAAAACAAATGAACACTTTTTTTTATTTATGGCCTAATTACTAATTATAGCTAAATAGAAATATAGGAGGGGTCTGATAAATAGCTCCTAAGGAAAAAGTTGTTGATAAACTAGTTAGAAAGAAGTAAAGAACACATCTAGATGACCAAAGTAGCACAATGACTCCTTATAATAAACAAAGGAAACTCTTTAAACCAAAGATGCTGTGAGCCACATGCATATTTTTATTTGTGTAGGTAGTAGTTCCACGATAAAAGTGTTTGTGCACTGGCTGTGATGCTATGAGCTTCAGCCTGGAAAACTGAGTTGAAGTTTCTGTGACGGCTAAATTCAAAGGATCCTGAATTTTCAGACTTTGAGACAATAGACATGGTGTGGTAACCATAACCTGTGTTTTTCAGAGTCTTTTGAGCCATCTGTGTAGATTTGTGTTGTGTTTTCTTTAGTGCTAACTTTAAATCTGTTCTTTTGTGTGATTTGAGTTACAAATTTCTGTTCAATATTTAAAATAGGTCTTGTTTTATCTGATATTTCGTGGTATATTATGACTTTATAATGATTGTTGCACTGATGGTTCGAAATAATCAATTCACGTGTTTTATTTCAAAATGCCGTGTAACTCAGCAATTGACAGTGGCTTTTTTTCATTTTCTTATTTTGTTTCAGAGTTGCCAATTTGCAGTTTGACAAATCGTTAAGGAAGTTTCGTGCCTAATGTTAAATTTGTTCCCCTTTAGACCAACACTTGAGATTTCAACGTTTCAACTTGAGGAAACTTGAACGTTAGGTCTGTAAATCTAGTCTAAGTCGTCAATGCACAATCTACAATTTTTAAACCTCAATAGCCACTATTGTCTGTCTCCTGTGCCTGTCTCCGATGTGGCGGTCGTTCAATATTCGTAGGTAAGGTACTATCTGCCAAACAGCTATTTCCATAGAGAAATAAAATGCCAGTCTTATTCAGAGCAGCTCGCCGAAAGGACAGTTTAAGGACCAATTATATAATTTGGTAATTGTCTTTTTGAAAGGAAAACGCTTGAAGTTTTGAATACATCAAACTTTGAATATGCATCAAACTTTGCATCTTGGAAGGATCTGTTGCTAGAGGTATACAAGGCTCCAACTAGAGCAACATTCAGTGGCATTTTCAATGTGCCTTGTGCTGTGTTTGTAAAGAATAATGTTATTAACAGTTATTCATATTCATATTGAACACGTAGCTCCTTGAGTCACTGACACGCCATTTTATATTTTGTTACTAACATTGGTTACGGTTATGATTAGGTTTTAGGGGGGGTTCGGCCTGATAATTTGGAAAACGTGATTTTGGGACATAAAAATGGAAGTTTTAAATTATAGCTCTTCTTTATCAAAACATAACTTTCTGAGCTGATCATTCAACCTAGATAAAAAATGTCACCCTATTTGATGACAAAGCTCACAAATTTCACCTGATGACGAAGCCCTCAATGGTCTTATTTGAACCAAAAACAAAAGGTGGCATATTTTTATAGATATGAGCTTCAAATTGGTTTTGCCCATAATTTAGCAAAAATAATTTCGATGTTTGGACCCCACTTTTGCTCGGAGGCCTACACCTGGTACTCTGGTAATGTTGAACCTATGGACTCAAAACCACCATCAAAATGTTAGTACACGACACACGTCCTGGCCAACTCATATCCTTACTTCCTTAATAAGTCAAATCGAGTTTTCCGAATTACAGTATTAGAGTATTCTGTATTAGGCCTAACCACCCTCCCTAGAGCTCCGCCGGCCAGGTTAATTTAACACTTTAACAGTACGGATAAAGGCAGAAAATAAGACGTGGGATGGCCCATTTTCCGAAGGCGAGTGTATTCTCACCCTCTGGCGTGAAACTAGCGTACGATAATCGCTCGATTTACCTCAGTCATTGTTATAGAATTTGAGCGCCTTATTATATTATGGAGTCATTCGCCTAATAATTATAGCAGTTCAAGCGATGGCACCAAATCATCTATTACATAATTTCGTAAGAGCACGTGAATAATGCCTTTTTGTGCTCCCATACACAGTTAAATTTGAGCTTGCCAAAGAAGATAAACAAAGGCAAAAGGGAGAAAGGAGGCTCCGTTGCTATAGAAACCAATTTTGCACTTGCACTGTGCAGATTATAATCAGTTCTATGCGAGAGCTTTCTCATACGTTACTACTGTTATTAAATGCTGTGCTATGGTTTTGAAAATTTGACGTTTTCTATACTTCAAATTCAAGATCTCAAGGTGGAGAAAGGACATAATTTGAGTAATTACGAAGGATATTTCGGATGGATTGTTTTCATAAAACTGTTCCTGGCCTGGATCAATGTGATCAAAACAAAATTGTCCCATTTCAGTATGAGAATCAGTTGTCACCTTGCAATCAAAACGCAACAAAACACACATGGTTTAGAACGACTAACCGACGAACTATTTTTCACTCTTCATAAAATCTCCTTCATAAAATCTAAAGTTTAATGCTGTTTTGATTTCGTTGCTCATAACTTTAGACCTGATTGGAATTTTTTGATGCGGTAAAAAGTATTCAATCAACACAAATTACATAGATTGAAATTTGCGAACGAGGTGCTGTATAGCAGCCCCAAGTGGGCTTTATATTTGCAGGGCCTGCTCGTTTATTATATTCGTACAGAAAATTATAGAGGAAGCGGTAGCTCGACAACTTAATGCTTCATCACCAAGTCCAGATAGGGTTCATATGTCTCTTCTCCACTCGACCTCCAACCGGCTGGGATTGCCGGTGAGAGGAAATGAAACCAGATTCGTGAAATATTACCATAAAACGAGTACAATTCACGAATTTCATTTTATTTAATTTTTCTGACCAATTATGAATTCATTTCGCAGAATATGAACTGAACTGATGATTAAACTATTAAAGAAATTAGGCGGGAAGCGGAGCAGTAAAATAAACTTGAAAACAAAATAAGAAGCCGTCATATTAGGAATATTTCGACATATGCTTTATGTCGTTTTTAACCTGAATATGAATTATTTATTATACAATGCTAGCAAGCGAATATATAATACTTTATAGCCTACAAGCACACAAACATTATCTTGAAACTGGTAAATTTAAACTAGACGGCGTTACACAGTACACATTGAAAACCACAAAATATGTCATACTACGTAGCAAACCAACAGAAATTAATAAATTACTATCGAAGTCTAATCACTGATGATATTGTACAGATAAAGTGTTAAAACCGATAATATATTACACTAAATGTAAAAAATGTGGGCCGAGTGCGGCTTATTTTGGGTAAAACCAAAAACACAGTTTACGAAAGATTTTATGGTTCTAATGGTCGTCTTAATGCCAGGACTAAGAATAGTGCCCTCCATTCGCACATATCCGAAACGGGTGATCCCGAGTGCGAATTTGACTTCAAGGACACTGAAATCCTCGGAAGATGTTCTCACGATCTTCGGCTCCGCTATATGGAGAGTATTATGCTCAAGTTAGGTAGAAAACAGACACTTAATACGCAGGAGTGGTCGATTCCGCTCAACATTTTCTAAGAACTGCTTTGATTTTGTATCGGTTTTAACACTTTATCTGTACAATATCATCAGCGATTAGACTTCGATAGTAATTTATTAATTTCTGTTGGTTTGCTACGTAGTATGACATATTTTGTGGTTTTCAGTGTGTACAGTGTAACGCCGTCTTGTTAAATTTACCAGTTTCAGGATAATGTTTGTGTGCTTGTAGGCTATAAAGTATTATATATTCGCTTGCTAGCATTGTATAATAAATAATTAATATTCAGGTTGAAAATGACATAAAGCATATGTCGAAATATTCCTAATATGACGGCTTTTTATTTTGTTTTCAAGTTTAAAGAAATTAGATAATATTATTTTGCTTCTCACAGCTCAAAAGTTTATTATCAATCCATTTGATTGCATTTGCAATTCATTATCCAGATATTTAGTCACTAATTTTTGTCCGTAATGATGTTAACAGTAGTGATGCGTAAACATTTGAAATCCCCTCTTTCTCCCTTCTATCAGGGAGTTTTAGAATACTTTTTAGAAACCCAGAGGAGACTGGCGATGTTTCACACAGTAAGAGACCACTTAGAAAGAATTGACATGTTTCATACTATATATCATCAGGTAACTCAAATTTGATTGTATAAAGTAGTGTTGTAAATCAGGGAGTTTTTATTGTTTTCTTGTACAGTGGGTACTAGGATGGGTTGGAAGTCTATATGGGCAATCACAGCAGTTGTTCAAGTGACACTAGTTCTATCAGAGCCAGGTAAATATCCCACATTCACAATATATAAAAGGTGACCAGCCCTAAGGCTAGGTAGCTGAAGCAACCTGTAGACGTAAACTGTAAAATACAAATCACGATTTCATGGAGCTATCATAAAAGCATAATTCCG
The DNA here is from genome assembly GCA_011033025.1 of Beroe forskalii. Taxonomy (NCBI): domain Eukaryota; kingdom Metazoa; phylum Ctenophora; class Nuda; order Beroida; family Beroidae; genus Beroe; species Beroe forskalii. The sequence continues at coordinate 465,546 of WFMF01000025.1, forward strand.
CTACTTCAGAGACAATATTGGTGTACAGTATATCTGAAAGTGACAGCGACTTGGAGGTCGAATGTGTGACTGAAGTAGATGTGCCGGACAACACTAATTACGACGAATGGAACATGACTGACCAGCCTACTGACCGGTCAGGCTGGCCTTCTGATTGGACTGAATGGTCTTATGACTGGTTAAGCAATAACATAGATGTATCGTGGTATGTTGACAATCAACTGGTCTACACTAGTCACGATGAAGGTAAATGTCATTGGACTAACTTACGAGATATATTTACATGAAACAATAATTGACCAATCAGCGCGCCAGAGAAGATTTATTAAGTCGTGCACTGATGCCAATATCAAAGGGACGTAATGTGAGTAAGTTATAACCTGCTTTATTTCTCCCACCTAGAGCACGCAGTGTGGACATGTAGTGGGGAACCAATCCAAATGTCGTGCCCAAATGGCATGCAAATCTACATCGAAATGGCTTACCGAGGCTGGGATGTTGCAAACACCGAGGATTACCATATATACAATAATGATCAGAAATATTGCGAAGGAAAATACGATGGGATACCAGAGTCAGAGTATTGCAGCATAAACCGGTTACAGAAATTGCTTCTAGCTCTCTTCTTGCTCTCTTCTTGCTCTCTTCTTGCTCTCTTCTTGAGCTCTTATAGGGGGGGATGAAGCCCAAAAAAAACCAAAAAAAACCAAAAAAAAAACCTAGCCCAAGAATCGGAAAAGTAGGGTGGGCCTTGGTTTTTTTTGGTTTTTTTGGTATTTTTTGGTATTTTTTGGTATTTTTTGGTATTTTTTGGGTTTTTTTGGTATTTTTTGGTTTTTTTTGGTATTTTTTGGTTTTTTTTGGGTTAGGTTTTTTCAAAAATTTTGACTTTTTCATGCCAATATGGATTGTTGATGCTATTAATGTGTTGTTATTGATATTACTATAGTTTCAAACAATATTCGTTAGTTTTATCGATGTTTTGGGTGATTTGTGGTGTTTTATATGACATAATCAGTACATTAAGGCATTGTTTTGGTGAACTATCAGCAAAGCACTGCTCAAGAGTTGCCGAGGTCAGCCAGCATGATCAGCAGGGGTTAATAGTGGTCAGACTTGAATCACCAGGCCAGGGGCCACTCAGTGCTGAAATAAGGACATAGGAGCCCTGCAAACTGCCAAGTGCTAGTGAACCAGGGGGTTTCTTAGGGCTCACTGGTTTGCTCATGGCTGATAAAGTTCAGACTAGTGTCATCTGAGATCAACAAGGTATTTTGGAAAAGTCACCATTTCAAAGGATAGCCAAGGGTCGCCAGGGAGACAGTCACTTATGATTGTCCAATATCAAGGTACTGTAATGGTCAGAAGGAGCCAGGAGTTAGACAAGGTTAAGCAACGGGTCGCCATGCTACTATGGGATCAAAAGGCTTTTGAGGGAAGAAGTTGAGTGAGGACAATCAATACATCAGATAATCACTCATTCATTTGTTATTAAGGGACAGCCAAGGTTCAGCATGAATTCAGCCAATGGTCATGAAGGGACCACTATTGCAGTCAGAAGAGGCAAGAAGGTCACTCAGGTTTTAACTTCTTGCTAGGGGTAAGTGAAACGTCAAATAGGTATCAGGAAAAGGTCAGTCAAATTTTCTCTGGGGTTGGTAAGGGTTTGCCAAGTGCAGTTTCGCCCTTGATTCACCTACCCTCCAAAGCAAAAAGAAATATTTCCTGTGCTCTGGCGGTATATAATATGCAACTTATGTCCATGCTGGAGTGGAGAGAACCTACATGTCTTTAATGAGCCATGCAGCTAGGACATCCACCACATTCAGCCAGGCAAGACCCTTGCCTGGCTGAATGTGGTAGATGTCCTAGCTGCATGGCTCATTAAACAAGGAACTGAAAACCGTAGGGCTCCATACAGGGCTAGCGCTGCACCTTCTGGTAATAATGTTGCGATGTATATGCCTTTAATATGCTCAAAATTAAGGGCCAGAGAAGGTTCTGTAAAGTATCCCCAGGGGTTAGGGTCACTCAGTCAGGTAGTGTTAGGATATGATTGTCTTGGTTCAGCAGGGAGGAATGTTAGGCCAAAAAAAGGTCTTCCAGGACTCAATAAAGCAGGAGCAATAAAGCTGAGGATCAGCCTAAGTATGTACCTACATAAAATACAATTGACAAGAAGCTCAGATAAGCTCATAACTCTATAATAAGGACCATGTTCAAACAGCTTTTGATAAACATTTATGTCCTAGAACAGTAATATGACCCCTTAGGCTAAGCTCGATTGGACCTGACCTGGAAAAAGTACCCACCAGACTCCAGTGTAAGGAGTTAAGGACCAATTTCAGAACGATTAGATGAGTGAAAATATTCAATTATATTCAGTAACTTACACAATTATAGGTCGTTTAGGCTACATACCAAGCTCCTGTGGATCTACAGTCATATGGTAGACATCATAAAACAATCGAATTTTAACCTAAAAATCGTTTGGAAAGGTGCTAGAAATTAATAAAATGTAACCCAAAAAAAAGCAAAAAAAACCTAAAAAAACCAAAAAAAACCTAGCCCAAGAATCGGAAAAGTAGGGTGGGGCTTGGTTTTTTTTGGGCTTCATCCCCCCCCCCCCCTTATATCTTTAACCCACAACATATCCGATGGAATAGGGGACATTCATACACGAAACTTTCGAAAAGCTGCCGCTCATGTGTTTATATTCTTATATTACGCTGTGACTAACTCGAGCATGGGACAAGTATCATATTATGAGTGTCACCCCAGTGTATCACGTCATCACGTTTATATATAATCACGCCAATAGAACCATGTCTGAAGCCAGGAGCACCATTTGATTTTCTTTTATTGACTAACATTTTATCTAACGTATAAGGTGCTTGGCAGATGATCACCTTGCAATCGGCGCTGATCAGGGCAGATTAGGGCCTGTCGGCGGTATATCGGCGCTGATCGGCGCCAATCGCAAGGTGCTCATCAGCCTTGTTCTTATTAATTGTTGCACTAAACAATCTACTAATCTAACGTATCTCTTGCTCCCAACAAGGACTGGAGAAGTGATTGCAAGGTGTCACGGCGAATCTCAGTGCCAGATTGAACTAAACCACAGCGAAACTTCAGACTGTTTGGAGGATTTGAAGTTTACAATAGTTTACTATAGATGTTCTCTTTCAGGTTATCTGTCATACATTGCAGCAGTTGCCTCATCCGCCATTATTACATAGCTTCATCCTGGGTCCAATCCCCCTGGATTTTTCAACTCCCCCCTAGCCAAACCCCCCCCCCCCCTGAATTTTCAAAATTCCCCTTCCTTTTGTTAGAGGGTGGGGGATGAAGCTATGCCATTATCGTCAAAAATCGATAAACAATTTGTTGGACCGTTTTGTTACTACAGTGGTACAATGCACTAATCTAACGCTCCTTAGTGGTACTGTTGCACTTATTGCACTCGGCTTTACCTCGTGAAATTATTGCAATCATCAAACTCAGCTCCGCTTCGAGTTATTAGTGCTGTAATTCCCACTCGGCTGCTCCTCCGTCGTCGTGCAATTACTACATAGCCGTTAAATCAGCGTATTTATCAAAATTTCTTCTTAGAAATTCAATTGACTTCCTAACCCACTTCAGAGGGATGTAACGACGCCCGGCCATGGGAGTGTAAACGGGCACTGATAAGTGGAGACTGCTATGATGATCACGCGGAAAACCACCATCTCCTGCAACGCAACTGTCGGAGAACTTGTGGGTGGTGCAACCCAATATCAGAAGGTTAGAACTTGTGGGTGGTGTAACCCAATATCAGGGGGTTAGAACTTGTGGGTGGTGCAACCCAATATCAGGAGGTTAGATCTTGTGGGAGGTGCAACCCAATATCAGGGGTTAGAACTTGTGGGTGGTGCAACCCAATATCAGGAGGTTAGAACTTGTGGGTGGTGCAACCCAATATCAGGAGGTTAGAACTTGTGGGAGGTGCGACCCAAATCAAGAGGTTAGAACTTGTGGGTGGTGCAACCCAATATCAGGGGATTAGAACTTGTGGGTGGTGCAACCCAATATCAGGAGGTTAGAACTTGTGAGAAGTACAACCCAATATCAGGAGGTTGGGACTTGTGGGTGGTGCAACCCAATATCAGGGAGTTAGAACTTGTGGGTGGTGCAACCCAATATCAGGGGATTGGGAGGCTTCTTTTCATATACCTTACGAAATAAATTTACATGGAACAATAATTCCAGGGATCGAAATTTTGGGGGTACGAAATTTGAGGATATTTTTTGGGAATATTACGCATGTTAATAACGCATAATGATTACGTCATTATGAAACTGTGTGGGGAACGAAAATATGGGGATTATTTCCAAAAATCCCCGAATTTCGTACCTTATAAATTTGTTTCGTAAGGTATGTTCAAGGAAAAAACTTAGACTGGGAATCAAAGATTCTTTGACCGTCAAAATCCATTCCGAACAAAATCATTCACAAAATCATTCTGAAATACCCATTTCTGAACTAATCCTAGTACATAAATGTGCAGAATGTTAATCACTAATTCATTACTTTCAGGATGGATCGACATTGTGGACGAAGCACTCCATAGCAGAATCTCATTGGACTCTGGTATATCCATCAGGAGAAGAGAAATAGACAAAAACTCAAAATCAGAAAAGTTCAAAGTTTTGTTTGTAGGAATCTATGGTGATGACGGAAATGAACAAAGCGCAGTAGAGTGGAAATTCAACCTGTAAGTACATGTTTTTGATTCCCACATGTGCGTCAGATTCATTGGGCAATCATCTTTAAGTCTTTAAAATAAAGGAAAGAGGGGGAATTGCTCAGTGGCCCCCAGAATTAACTAATAACTGAACCAAATGGAGTTGAAACGCCGCAATTTTTTGCAGGGTGGTAGAAAATGGATTTCGGTGCGGACGATAATTTCAAAATTCGTATTGATACTTTATCCGGTTTAGACCCGCAGCCCGTAGGGCGAGGGTCTAAACAAATATGGGCCCAACTTTAAGATGCTTGCGCTGCAAAGTTGTTGTCGCATGCGGCGTATGTCGTTCAATTGGCGACTCGGGGGCGTCATAACTAGTCTTCTGAACAACTTTTCCGCCTAATTTAGTAATTTGTTCTTCTATACTTCTATACCATCCTCTGGAGTGGGGGGGGACGCGATGGTGATAATATGGGGACCCCGAAGCTTTTTGGTTGCCGCAAAAATTTTGGTATCTGGTTGTTGGCCTAACTTCCAATGGTTTTTCAGCTGGGGGGTGTGCCCGGTGCAGGCGTGAAATTTCGGATTTGACCGGGAATGGAGTTGGCACACCTATTTTTAAAGGCAAATGGGGGATATCTACATGCCCCCAAGTTGATTTTTAAATATCGACCAAATCCTCAAATCTGAGAGGGTCTAACCAACACCCCTATGCCCTTTAATACTCTGCAAGACAAGATAATTTGTTCTGATATATTATGTAGGAATGGTTAATGGAATGTAAACAGAAACTTTTGTTTCACTCTGATTATAGACACCGCTGAATATCCAGAATTTCCAGAGATGTGTCTATATTCTATAATTAAGCCAAGCTAGTCACCAATAATCATGATATAAAGTTTGTTTTCGACGGAAAGGCAATAAATCAAGTTTTAGGGAGCGTTTAATTCTCTCGTATCAGTTTTTTTAATTCAATCTCTTGAGTTTAATTCGAGTTAAATTTTAACAATTTTTCAATCACAGATTCAGGAATCAAGGAACATTTACAGTGGAAAATTGCAATGGTTTACCTAAAGCTTGGGACTACTATGCACCGTTTTGCGAACTGAGCTCAGTTTGGAATTTTAAGATTGCAATGTTAGTATGAAAATTGATACTTGGATTTTGTTCCTCAAAAATTCATTGAACTTCTTGCCTCTTTCGAATATCATTTACTACATAGATAAAAGACTGTCTCTCCAGGGATACATTTTACCTGTCTTGTGACAATATACAAGTGTTTGAAAAGGAGATCCCAATTTGGTGCCCGTTTTGGTTGAGGCTGCCAGACCCTTCCACCTTTAGAGGGATAAAATTTGATCAAGAAATCATAGAAAAAGGGACTGATCAAGTCGAAGTAAACGGTTAGAATCTGAGAATCACAATGTTTTTTTTATATTTCATATTAATCAGCCAATTCTTGGCAGCGATCCAGTTGGAGCACTTTCACATTTTAGTACGGGAGCATCAATGATCAGACGCAAAGAATTGCCATCAGATGAGCAAGCCGCCACGTATCATTACATTCATTGGAAATTCATATTAGCTGTACCTGTGATCGTATCATCATCAGTTTGTAGTTGCTGTTTTTTTGTCATCAAAGCCATATAAAATCTGTAACTACTGATTTTTTAGGAATTGAGGTTTACAAGATATCCAATACACAGAATGGCAACCGTTTTCACTCGAGACTCACCTACACTGGATCTCTAAAAGGTACGGAGCCTTACAGTAATATCACGGTTTGTACCTTTCACTCGATACGAAACCCTTCAATAGAAATTCAGCAGTCCGCACTATTGAATCCTACGACCTACGTGTGCGGCTTTTGACTTTTAGTGCGGGGCTCACTGGCTTATTACATGCAGTGAGCCGCGCACGATTATGCCGTGCACGCAGGATTTCGACACATGCCCGTGTTATGATGAATTACTTACATCATTTTGTTTGTATGATAAAATATGCGTTATCTGCGTCTTAGTTAACAGAAGGGAGCTGAAATGCGTCCTGGGAAGGCGATACACAGATGAAGTCATTCACACGGCTAACTACAAAGTAATAGTCGAACACTTCAATCCAGCAGGTGAGTGTCAGCAGGGCACATTATACCCTTTTTCGAGCTAGTGGGGGTAAGGCCCCCCTAAGATTTTTCTAGAGGGGGCCTTTTCAAAACGTGTACTCCCATGGCAGGGCACCTGTATCATATCGATATACTGACCTGGAGAGTGGAGTGTAGCTAAAACAGTATAGCAAAACATATTAATTAAGCATTAGCGCCATGACGAAACAATGGTGCCAGTTCTTTATCAATGTCAATTTTTACAGCACATTATATTCTCAGATTGGAAATGGAATTACACGGATGGGAAGCAATGTTCCTATAGATACCGAGATATTCCTGGTACGGATCAAAGGGTGTATCTGTGCGATAAAGACAGCCTCCAAACTTACACGATTACAATTCGGGACGAGGACATTTGCATCTTCAACACGCTATGTACCGGTAAACATCGCTATTCAATTGTTTGTGAGTGTAAATGTTAATAGCTGATTAGACACACGACAGAACCTGTAAATTACTGAGAAAATTACCGAGAAAATTACTGGGCAAATAACTGAGCAAATTGATGTTAATTGATGCCAGGATACGATATCTTCCTGCTGTAATACAGCAGAAAAATACCGCATTCTGACATCCATTAACATCAATTTGCTCAGTTATTTGCTCAGTAGTTTGCTCAGTAATTTGTTCCAGGTTCCGGTAATTTCATATCAATTTGCTCAGTAATTTGTTCAGCATTTCAGTAGATTCTTTAGAAGTTTACTCAGTAATTTGTTCCAGGTTCAGGAAATAACCAAGCATGCCTGTGTCCCAGTGTTGACATAGGGAACGATAAGGAACTTAACACCACCATATGCGTGGACACAACAGGTCAGTACTCCGCTGTTCCCACAACGGCCATGTGTGGGACTGAAAACGGGGCCTACTGCATCGGCACCAACACATTCGTACTGGGGCTCTGTGAGTCAGACAGCTTCAGTTGTAGCGATGGGAGCGTGATCAGCAACGAACTGACTTGTAACTACAAGGATGACTGTGGGACGTACGATGATTCGCATCGCTACCAACTCTACGAAGACGAGTCCCATTGTGACCATCAACAGGGCGTGTCTTGTCCTTACGTATCGGAGAAGGGTAAAACAATCAACGCGTGGATACCGCCTTTTGCTTTATGTTTAGGAGAAACTGTATGCAGTGAGATGTACATGCCGCCCTGTGAAGCATTCTTGGAATGTGTGCCCCCCGACAACCTTAAAGGTAGCGTGAAAGTCAACAAAACGCAAATGTGCGATCCAACAGGCTACCAATATTGCAACGACTTCAAAAAGACGTATTTGAACTGCCCAAACACGTATGAAGCAATAGTAGTGCGCTGTCACTACCTTGATGAGGATGTGAAAATAGGTAGAAGAATGGAATGTGATGGCGAAGTCACTTGTGACGATGGTACTGATGAATGGTGTATGGTGTCCAGTGAGAACTGTGTAGAGAACATTGAACGGATGTATCTGTCTGAATATTATTCAGACGAATCTTGCATTGAAAAAGACGCAGATTACATCCAATGCCCACGAGGTCCAACAGACCACATGAATTACTATATACACATAGATCTGATGTGCAATGGTCGACAAGATTGTCCGGATGAAAACGAAGAAAAACTATGTCCAGGGTATTCGGAATGGTCACTTTCTTACACACCCCCGTCTGGAGACGACGTAGCATATGTTGATCCGGCTTGCATCAGGGGGATGAAAAAATCAGAAACTCATTGCCAAAACAGGCTGTTCTACTATACAGAAGAATTTAGGTGCACTTCAACCAAGACCGGCAGAGAAACGTGTGAATTAGAACAAACCTTCGATTATTGCTTGGACATGGGATTGGAATCTGAGGTTATGTGTGGCTTTGGGTCTGGTGAAACCAAAAATATATTCTGAGATTAAAGGAGACATCGAAGATGAAATTGAAATGTACGTTCCTAAGACTCAAGCTAAAGATTTCGCTTTCAAGAAATGTACTAACACTGGTGTCGTTCCTGTTACATCTTGGTGTGACACTGTAGTAGATTGTGCAGATGGCTCCGATGAGAATAACTGTTCATTTAGCAACATAAAAACATTTGATTGTGGCGTGCATATAACCCCATCGAAGCGATTTCTACCTATTTCAATGAAGTGCAACGGAAAGGATGAATGCCCCGACAGCTTTGATGAATGTAACGCCGACTGTGTTTTAGACAGTACCAGAACTATAATAACAGGTAAGTACGTAGGCGTGGCAGCCTTTATTGGCACTACAGCAACCGCAGTCAATCTACTATCTATCACCAACCATCTGCGGCAAGTTTCGTCCATACGCCAGATGAACAGTTTTATAAACCAGTCATTGATTGCAATGATATCCATAGGAGACTTGCTGGTCGGAGTTTACATGATTGCAATAGTGGCTGCCACTCTGTCCTACGGGGATGAGTATTGTGCGGACAGACTCAGGTGGTTGAGTAGTCATGAGTGCTCAGCTTTAGGGGTAGTGAGCACCATAGGGGCACTTATTTCTATGCTATCAATGACAGCGTTAAGCGTTTTCAGGATGGTTTCTTTGAAATCTATGAAAAGCGCAGGAGAGGTGAATAAGAGAAAAGTACTGAAAGTCATTTTGGGTTGCCTTTTCATTGCAATAGTAGCAATCACGATAGCCGCTGCTCCTGATTGCGCCGTTTCTTTCTAACTATTTTGTAAATGGACTGTACTATGCGAACAACCCTCTGTTTCCTGAAGTTGCAGACCGCAAGGAGATCTATCACATTTACAAAAATATCACGGAAGATCCAAAATCTCCCTCAAATATTAGTTATACGTCATTCATTGAAAAGTCATGGGATTGGAGTATTTTCTTTCTTCTCCTGAGAAGTTTATACTACACTGAAGGCGACTTTCGTTCTAAAAAATCGACATGGAATGGTGAAGAGGTCGGTTTCTATGGAAATCAGGGTGTATGTCTTTTCAAGTATTTTGTAACACCATCAGATCCCCAATTCGAGTTTTCTCTATCCATCATCATCCTTAGTGCCCTGTGTTTCGTCATCATCACATGCTGCTATGTGATAATCTTCAAGCATGCTTCCTCGAGCACCAAAACATCAGGGGCTTCAGACATGCAACGAAACTCCATGATACGACTGCAAAGGAAAGATATCCCTGATAATCGCAACAGACTTCATGACCTGGATACCTTTTATTTGTATATGCATGCTTCATCTCAAAAACGCTATCGATGCGACACCCTTGTATCAATTTTGTTCGATTCTACTCATTCCCATAAACAGAAACTAAGTACTGCATTAAACTGTACAAAATTGCTGAAGGAAAAATTTTTAACATGGGGGGCCCATGGGTTCCTGTTTCAAATTTATGATAAAGCTAAAAAATAAATCAAATAAAAGTTTAAAGTATTCTTTTTTTTTCGATTTATTTTTAAGTGAATTTGAAAACTTAAAATTTTGAAAAAAAATTAACCACCCACATTTTCTTTTTTTTAAAATTGGGAAAAAGGGGCCCATATTGAGCCTTTTCACAAAAAAGGGAAAGTCTACTAAAGGTTTTAACCATTAAATTTGGATGAATAGATTTAAAAATTATTGCACCAAAAGCTTAACTATAGCCTTTCATATTTTTTTCCTAAACTTAAAATAAAGATATTCTTATTGCTTTTTTCTAACAGAGCATTTAATTGTCCCCGCCCACTTGTGACAACTGTCAGGGAAGAGTAAGAGAAAGCTACTAAATTTAATGATTTAGCAAAATTTGGGAAACTCATTCTAGAATGAATCAAAAATAATTTTGCTGAATAATCTGGGACAACAACCGACTATGTTTCAATGATAAGACACGCACAATTAGGATAGTAGAATCTGGATTGATAAATTTCTTAGCTCTGACTTCACTGACACCCATTCTGTAGTTCTAGAAATTCATTATCATCAAATGAAATATAAATTGTTGCACAGTAACTGAACTGAGCTATTGGCGCCTATTGCTTAGAATTTGAGCGATTCATTAGACATGATAATGGTAGATTCGTCCAACAAAATAGCGATAGAGTCATCTACCATAGATTCATCTACCATATAGATTCATCTACCATAATAGTGACATACATTATCAGTGACTAAGTTACCTGAAACAGCCACGAGGGAAACGAGGACCATGAGAACTCCCATCACATAGTTAGCGGTAGGACTGATTGCCATTGTTCCTGAAATGTACGGAACAGTGAGCTGATTCTTCCACTTAACCCAGATTAAACAACATTGTTACAAGAACTATATTCTATTGATGTGATTTGAGCATTCTAAACATTGTCTGCTCAAGAACAGCGGTTTTTGCTGCGGATCAAGGAGTATGGGGTTGAAGGCAGATGGTGTTAGTCAATTTAATCATCAGGCAGCGCCAGGCCGTATCATAGAGCGAATGAAATTACTGTTACATGCTACAGCAAGAACCATTCTTCCCCAATACACGAAAATTAAAAAAGACGTCATCGAAATTTTCGCAACTCAACATTCAAATTGATAAAGGAGGTCATATGCAACGTCATAGGTGCATTTATTTCTAAATAATGATATGGCCAAAGTACCGTAGGTGCTCGGTAGTACAAGAAAGTCATTTCCTAATCCCAACTTTTGCCACAGCAAACCGGTAAAAGCCACCACCTGTTGAATATCTTAGAAGTTAGTATGGTGGTTTACCCTGAACCAATGTTAAAAGGATTGTGTGTTATTGCGGGGGTAAATTGAATATCATAAACTATACAAGCGACATTGTATCACACCCTAGTGAAGCTAGTTGCGGTTTTTCCGCCCATTATATTTATTGTCGCAGCGACAATAATGCGTGGAAAACCGCAAATAGTTTCACTTGGGTGTAATGCAGCCGTTGACAAATTAACAAAAAAGAAATGGATAACTCCTTGGTATGATAATTGATCATCATAGTTGGTATGGATATAAGCATCGAATTATTCGAACAGGCAAATGAACAAGTAAACATGACGAAGTGGCAGCAAAGCAATCACAGAGAAAAGGTGACAGCATTCCTTTGAAGGAAGGCATGTCACGAGGCATTGTATTAAATCAAAGACTTTCATTTGCGTTACAATCTCGCCAATTCATAATATACAGAAACAATATTTGAATTGCAATGGATAATGACAAAGTAAGGTAATAATTCATCAAGAAAATATGCTGTTCTGAAGCCCAGTGATTTGCTTCAGTCAGAAGAGGAAGTGAGATATTCACACGGGTTACAATACTCGATACTAGCTCGTCCTTCCACAATCCCTTAGATTGCATGATGAAATTCACTCCAATTTTATTGAACGAAGCGCCAGAACATAATATTGGGCAAAAAATGAATAAAATCACAGTAAATTGATAACAGTTCCCCGTGACGCACTGACGCATCAGTCTTTGAATTTAGCTACCTAGTCAGCCGGTTCAAACTACGAGGGTGGGCAGCCATGTAAGCTTCTACTTTCTACCCATCACAGACATAACTGCCTCAGAAGTCACAAGTTCTGTCAGGGGATAGAATCCATCGACATACCAAAACCAAGTGCAGGTATGTGAATCGTGCAACATGGAAGCATACCCTACAGGGGACAATATGCTCTGTGGATTTAGTTCACATTTCTAACTGCCATCGACACAGTGACGAAATCAGGGGCACATAACTTCCCACCCAAGACACCATCACATCACTCCATTTCAGCAGAAAGAGAATGTCAGGAGAAGTATGTGACCATGAAGAATCTTCATGCCCTTCATTGAAGATACTTTCAATGAGGGGTACGTAATCCCAGGTATGAAATGAAGTGGGCTTAGTCCACTATAATACCTTCTAATTTGTAATCCTGCTAGTACCAGTGTGTGCAATGAATAGGGAATATTAAAGGGCAGAGAATTTACTACATTCACTGTAGCCATGAGGGTACTTATTCGAGGTGCGGCCCATCATATGATTCTTTAGGACTTATTTGAGTATAGTAAGGGAATCATATCTGAATAGAGGTGGCATCTGGGAAAAAATTCATAACAAAGGTTTCAGTGTGCCAATCGACTCAAATGGGTCCCTAGAGTGATCAAAAATTTTTGTTCAAATTTTCGGTGTCCGGAAAACTCAGGGTGGCCACGCCCTTTTTTGACCGTGGGAATATTTGATTAAAATCGTTAAAAAAATATTATGACGAAAACGAGGCATGATTATACTCTAAACCTATGTTTTTTGATACCAGAAATCGATTGCAAGCATCACCTAAGCTCTAAGACCTATATTTCGGCTTTTATCGGCCACGCCCACTTTTTTAGTTACGCGCTTTGCCGAAAATTTCGAAAAACTAAGCTACTGCAACTAAGGCATGATCATACTCTAATCCTATGTTTTTTGGCACGAGAAATCGTTTAGAACTAATGTCTAAGACCTTAAACCAGTATTTTGGCCGTTATGGACCACGTCCACTTTTTGTCATCAATATGGTGGCCGAAAATCTGAAGTTATTATATGGATTTAGCTAGGGCATGATTATACTCAAAGCCTATGTTTTTTGGCACGAGAAATCGTTTAGAACCAATGTCTAAGTCCTCAAATAGATATTTTGGCTGTTATGGACCACGCCCACTTTTTGTCATCAATATAATGTCCGAAATTCTGAAGTCTTTATATCGATTTAGCTAGGGCATGATTATACTCTAATCCTGGTGCTGAGATTTTGGAGGCGTCTCAGGGCTATTTTTTTAGCCGGGATAATAGACGGAAGGGCATGCCCGGAAGTCGGCGGACTTGGAGGTGTACTGTTTCAGTCCCTCCTTCAACCTACCAGGGGTCCCCACCGTGCACCCTTGGACTTCGCCCAAGGGTGGCTAAGTTAGTCCGTTGTCTCCTTCAGGGTCTTGGAGATTCTACCCTTGCACATGCTAAGATTTAGTAGTGCTAGAATCTCAGCTAGTAGACATCCTGGACAACATCCGGGACTGTCTCAAATCAAGAGCGAATAGCTATTATGCTAACTGCTCGAGGTCAATTAGCGACCTGCCACGATAGCCAAACATCACGCATTTTGCGCCATCCAAAAAGTACCTCCGACATACGGAATCTAAATCTTTTCTGTATAATCACATACACCGCAGTGGTATTAGTTATGTCCTGTACGGAGCTCCTCAGTTTCGATTCCTCCGTACAGCAAGGATCTAAACTGAGTTCACCATAGTTAGGTACATAGACACCCATTATTACATCTACGACATAAGTTGGTTTTATACCTCTTGTCTAATGGAAGTGTTTCCTTGTGTTTGACAATTAATGCTCACACAGTACTAATTAATTTCCAATTTGATGTTTTACAAGCTAGTCTTTATGTGAGAGACGAGGCGGAAGAACCGACCATCAAGTGCAGCTCACCGGACTACGGAATCAATCTAAATCTTTTCTGTATAATCACATACACCGCAATAGTAATGTCCTGTACGGAGCCCCTCAGTTTCGATTCCTTGTTTAACATGCCGTACAGCAAGGATCTACATTTCTACAATGAAAAATATATAAGAATTTCCTTTCAGTATAGTTTTTTACGCGCACCAACGCGCGGTAAAAAGCATACCGTTTGGGATAACACGTTACACAAGTAATTACCACTTACCAGATCCGGTTAGAACCGACCCAGGACACCTCTAACCATATGGGAGAGATAAGCAGCCATTTCTTATTTACCCTTATTGTTCGGTGTCTCTAAACAATGATAATCAAAACACGTAATCCCGCGTACGCCACGACATCCTTCTGACTTCTTTGGTCTAGGAGATACGCTTAATCTCTTTCCTCCATTTTATCGGATACTTCATCCTAATAAATTGAGCAGTGAGGAGCAGAGCTTTATTAACAAAACAGTGAACTAATTCCTGCTTTAATCAGCAATTCTATAAATTGTCAGACATAGACGTGGAAGGAGCCTTTGATAACATAAAATACAGCTCGATTCACGACGCACTGAAGAAAGCAAAAATTCCATCTCTCATAGCAGACTGAACCAGAGAAATGCTACAAGATCGATTCATATTAGAATTACATGGACGCTCAATATCCAAAAAATATACAAGGGATGCCCGCAAGGAGGTATACTTTCGCCATTACAGTGGAACTTAACCCTTAACACCCTACTTAAGCTTGAATACACAGTAAGTAATTTCCAATTTGATGTTTTACAAGCTAGTCTTTATGTGAGAGACGAGGCGGAAGAACCGACCATCAAGTGCAGCTCACCGGACTACGGAATCAATCTAAATCTTTTCTGTATAATCACATACACCGCAATAGTAATGTCCCCTCAGTTTCGATTCCTTGTTTAACATGCCGTACAGCAAGGATCTACATTTCTACAATGAAAAATATATAAGAATTTCCTTTCAGTATAGTTTTTACGTGCGCGCACCAACGCGCGGTAAAAAGCATACCGTTTGGGATAACACGATACACAAGTAATTACCACTTACCAGAACCGGTTAGAACCGACCCAGGACACCTCTAACCATATGGGAGAGATAAGCAGCCATTTCTTATTTACCCTTATTGTTCGGTGTCTCTAAACAATGATAATCAAAACACGTAATCCCGCGTACGCCACGACATCCTTCTGACTTCTTTGGTCTATGAGATACGCTTAATCTCTTTCCTCCATTTTATCGGATACTTCATCCTAATAAATTGAACTAATTCCTGCTTTCATCAGCAATTCTATAAATTGTCAGACATAGACGTAGAGGGAGCCTTTGATAACATAAAATACAGCTCGATTCACGACGCACTGAAGAAAGCAAAAATTCCATCTCTCATAGCAGACTGAACCAGAGAAATGCTACAAGATCGATTCATATTAGAATTACATGGACGCTCAATATCCAAAAAATATACAAGGGATGCCCGCAAGGAGGTATACTTTTGCCATTACAGTGGAACTTAACCCTTAACACCCTACTTAAGCTTGAATACACAGTAAGTAAGACTACCACATCGATACCACTCTATATGCAATCACGCAGTTTGTTAGACTACCACATCGTTACCACTCTCTCTGAAAGCACGTACTTTGGTAGACTACCACATCGAAAGTATACTTTGTTTGCACTATTTCGGATATCCTTTTAGGGTGGTATCAAAAACAACAAAGTCGACATTTTAAAAAAAAAGATACATAAGTATATATTCTCTGCTTTTTGGGCCACTTCAATGTTCTGTTGAGGGTATCTCATAAGTTTGGTTGACTACCATATCGTCGTCTAACACATGTGCAATGAGAAGGCTATGATTGACTTTTTTATTGATGAGTACTGCTTTAATAAATTTGTTTAAGATCTCACATCACACCCCTGACTCTATAATAGAACTTTAGGATGACAGCAGAATTAGGACCAGACGGTCATTCTCTAAAGATTCTTCATCCCTAGAGTCATTTTAAGATCTCAGGAAACTCTGATCTCCCCATCCTGCCATGATGTCTTCATGATGACCGTCATGATGCCATTATGGCCTCCTTATGGGGTTATATCTTTTTGTTCTTACCAACCTACAGGGCAGGCATTAAAATCTCTGGAGTAGAAAGCACTGTTGCAGTCTTATACCTAGTTGTGTGCATTGTTCCCAGAGTATCGCCACAATACTTGCTCAATGATCTCTTATCTCCGACGATAAATAACTTTCACTGCCAAAAGTAACCAATCATATATACTCACTTACACAGATACTAGATGATATGCAGCTAGTGGAACCAGTAACCACCGATAACGGCTCACCAATACTATCACAAACATAAAAATAAATCACGAATCAAATTATCTCCCGAAAACCGCTATAATCCCACTATTATAACAAGGAATACAAAACATTCAATAAACAGTATCACAGATCGTTCCTGCACGACCTAACCTGGTGATTTAGCACCCAGAGTTAGAGGGACAGGCTTTTCAGCCACACTTACCAAGGGATCAAGGTAGTCAATCTTCGGAGGGGCGCCCCCGCCCAATTGGTACCCGTCAGGGGTATCATCACCTGGTGCCCGGTAAGGGGCTCGAGTGCAGCCAGGTGGGTTCCAGTCGAGCTCTCCGTGCTGGAGAGCTGCCATCACCACCGCAAGGGAGGGGTGGTCAGTGAATATTGCCCGAAAAAAAAAAAAAATACTCTAATCCTATGTTTTTTTGCACGAGACATCGTTTAGAACCAATGTCTAAGTCTGCAGATTGATATTTTGGCCGTTATGGACCACACCTACTTTTTGGTATCAATATTATGGTCTAAATCCGAAGTTATTATACGGCATGATCAACTAAGGCTGATTCTATTCACATAATAGGTCTTTGATACGGGCAATTTTTTACCGCAAATTCAATATTTTGGACCACGTCTTCCTATTGTCATCGAATATCCGAACTAAAATCATGAATCAAAAAGCACTAAAAAGGGGGTCGATGTATAATTTATTGATAAGACTTTTATCTTCAGGCTTAAAACCACTTCACAAATACTATTGCTGCCAAGATACGTCGCAGCTACGAGTTTTTGATGATATTTTAATATTATGGCAGGTCAAAAAGCATTATATTACTAAGAAATAGTCATCTTCCATCTAGCTTGGTGCCTTCTTGAGGCTTTGAGGGTGCCCTTCTACATTAATAATGCAACGATAATTGTACAGTAGATTTAATTTAATGGTTGCTGAATGCTCATGAAAATCGTAGTTGTAATCTTCATCATATCAAAGCCAACTTTCAGAATTCAATCTCAAGGGTAGGGAAGAAAGGACAGAAGGCAAAGGTTCCGTCAATGTTCAGCATCAGGTCACCACCAAGGGAAGTACAGTCATCATCCTCAATCTCCAGCTCTGCAAGGCAGGTGGGGGCTCTAGGGCGAGGGTTCTTCTTTCGCCTGATGCGTTGAGCTCCCTTCTTGGTAGCCTCCTCACTAGGATGTCTTGCCCGGGTGTCCTGGGAGATGGAGCCAGTGGTGGAGCAGTGGATTAGGTAGGGGGCGATGTGAGTGTTCTCCGCCATGTCATCCATGTTGTAGATGACCTCACGCAGCTCACAGTCAGCAAGGTCTGGCTCGTGGCAGTGTGGTTGCTTGAAGGTGTCTAAGTTCCCCTGGGAGTCCGTGCAGAGCCTTCCATTGCAGCAGTCGTTCTTCTTCACGCACCTTCAAGCCTGTCTGCCATCCAGGGTGGGCTTCCCACTCTTCGAATAGCGGAATACAAGGGGCAGGAGATTTTGAGATCCAGCTGTCTGCCCTCTCCATATCTTGACTTCTTCGTTGTCGAACATTGGTAGAGAATAAATGTATTTGATGGTTTGATCCTACAGAGAGGTATCTCTTCTACTATCTGGTTGTTTCGTCAGATACCTAGTTCATGTGCAATCAAGTAATAATATTTGTCTCATGGGAACGAAGTACGATGAGTCCCAGAATCCTAATGAGGTCACAAGCAAGCAAGCAGTATCTCTCGTAGACTCCATATCTGTAATCCTAATAGGATCAGCTAACAAGCAGTATCTACCGTATGTGCCTGATCTCTGATGAGAGGTATCTGTCGTAAGAGGAAAAAATGTCCCCTTCTCCATTACCCTAACTGCAACCATGCCTTAGAGTGTGCCGCAGAGTCCACCCTTAAAACAAAGTGTGCCGCAGCGTCCCCAAAAACTGAAAAGTGTTCCCAAGAATCCTGTGCCGTACTGTCCTGTGCCGTAGAGTCCTGTGCCGTATAGTCCCATAATATTGATGTCAAAAAGTTGTCGTGGTCCAAAATGCCCAAAATATTTGTTGTAGCGTTTTGGTAATTGCTTTAATCGACATCTCGTGAAAAAAAAACTAGGATTCAAGTATAATCATGCCCTAGCTAAATCCATATAATAAATTCAGATTTTCGGCCATTGTATTACTGACAAAAAGTGGGTGTGGTCCATAACGGCCAAAATATTAGTTTTAGGACTAAGACGTTGGTTTCAAGCGATTTCTCGTGCCAAAAAACATAGTATTAGAGTATAATCATGCCCTAGCTAAATCAATATAATAACTTCAGATTTTCGGCCACCATATTGATGACAAAAAGTGGGCGTGGTCCATAACGGCCAAAATACTGGTTTAAGGTCTTAGACATTAGTTCTAAACGATTTCTCGTGCCAAAAAACATAGGATTAGAGTATGATCATGCCTTAGTTGCAGTAGCTTAGTTTTTTCGAAATTTTCGGCAAAGTGCGTAACTAAAAAAGTGGGCGTGGCCGATAAAAGCCGAAATATTGGTCTTAGAGCTTAGGTGATGCTTGCAATCGATTTCTCGTATCAAAAACATAGGTTTAGAGTATAATCATGCCTAGTTTTCGTCATAATATTTTTTAACGATTTTAATCAAATATTCCCACGGTCAAAAAAGGGCGTGGCCACCCTGGGTTTTCCGGACACCGAAAATTTGAACAAAAATTTTTGGTGACTCTAGGGACCCATTTGAGTCGATTGGCACACTGAAACCTTTGTTATGAATTTTTTCCCAGGCATGTTGGACTATTCCCTTACTAGTATTTGGATAATGAAATTCACATGATGCCTGCAGTGTCTGACCTGGCAAGATTTTTTGCATATATCGAGGAACTCGCCATTTAGGTCCAGGATTGCCGAACGGCAATGGCTTTCGTCAGTTGACGCACTCAACGACATGTTAACCAAGTCAGATCACTCGACATACAAAAATCATTTTTGGAGTGCGAGCTTTCTTTGATCTTGGAGGGTGGAGTATCAATTTGTTTGTTAGACGTGAAATTAACAAAGAATTCCACTCTATAAAGCTGCAAGAACAGTTAATGGAATGTGCATTATAGGGCTTGTGCAAGAATAATGGGTTATTTCAGAGTCATCAGCTGTTTACCATAAACTTACCACTTGAATGAATAAATCATGGCAAATAAAATCAATCGGAGTACCTTGCAATCCGCGCAAGCCCATAATATTAATATGGAGATCAAAAACATATCAAATAAAATCTACATGCCGTTTAATAAAGTCAGAGGATTGCTTACTTAAGAAATACCCAGACCCACACTGGAACTAGGGCTGCAACGTAAGTACTTGATTTTTCGAGTTGTTGCGATATAGAAAAACTGCGCGCGATGTAAGCCCACACAGAGACTTCGTTACAACGACGATAGGCATTACTGGAACGAATTTATCCACTGTATGATGATCGGACTACTCCGGTTTGATTAATATTAAGATAATATACTTGGTACAGGCATAGCGCGTGACGAACAGTGAGCTGCTGGGAGGATGACGTCATTATCATACTCCAAAGTGGTGAATTGATGAAGTCAAACTGTATATAAGTCTTTTAGCGGGTCCTCAAAACTACTAGAAGGTAATATTAAGCTTATCGTGAAGTAAATAAACTCCATTATAAGGTAGCGCTGCAAATAGCTTTCATTAGAATAAGCACAGTAATTTCCTGTTAGCTACCTGGTAATTGACTACCTCTACTTTTAGAATGAGACTTTCTATCGGACATATTAGAGTTGACGTTTTAGCTTGAATTGAAAGCTGCATGATCAGGTACATATTACTTTCACCAGCGTCAGAGCTCCAGAGGGCAGCCAGACTCAATCTATTTGAAATGAATTGACATTAAACCTCCCATTCTTCCATCCTCCAGTGTTAAAACTTTAGAAATTGCAATATCAAATCACGTTTTTACTTTTTTAAATAACAAACAAGAACCAATATTTGGAATTTTCTCGGTTTTCTGTTCGGGAATCCCAAAATAATAGCAGCTTGGCATCAAAATGAAGGATTCCCGAGCTTCAAAAAGCGGGTATCTCGGGCCCATTGTAACTGAAACAGATAACTTTGATCCTTATCAAGGGCCGAGAAAAACAATAAGGGCCTATAAGGAAGTTAAGCGCCCAAGCGGAGGGGTTCAGCAAGAACTCCCTACAAACACGTGTATGGGTTCACACGTCGGTAGTACTGGTCAAATTAATTTCACAGCAATCATCTCACACAATATCAAGCAATGTTTGCAGAGGACACTGCTTTATCTTGTGATCAAATTAGGATAGGAGTAAAACTAACAAGTTATCACTGCCACAGATACTGCCACAATGGAAAGTTTGATGTTGTTTATGATGTTTGTGAGTCTTAATAAGCTCCACGATAATATCATGTTATCATAATCAACGGAAGGAGCAACGCGACGTTCAACAGTGCTGAGAATTGCCATGAAATACAGAGAATCAGGCCCAACGGAAGCAGTCTCATTTCGGGGAGCGCACCGAATGGTTTTGATCATCAATTGATTAAAACATGTATAAGATTTGGTTTCAAGTATTTACTGTATAAAGTTCATATCTTATCGGACATAATAATCAAGAACTTCAGTTTCACTTTCAGGGACCTTAACTTCACGGACATATTCACGCTTGATCCTGCCACTTCAAATTTTCAATAAAAATTCGAAATTTTTTTGCTCGATTTCACCTACTTTCTCCCACGATTTCTAGTCTAGAATTTTTGAGAAAATATCAGACTTAATTTTCATGGACCTGAAAATCACGGTCATTAATATTCACGCTGAGGTGCTCAGCGTCTCTGTCCGTGATAACAATATCAGACAACAGATAAGTTTAATGAGAACCAAGGAATTATCATGATCGGACAAATGAAACCTAGAGATTAATTCCTGTCGTTTATTTACAGAAACTTAGACATTAATTCCTGTCGGTAGCCTGCAGAGCGCTCCTGAAAACAACAATTACACAACGATCATAGGGGGGGGGCCAACCCCCATAAACCCCCATAAACCCCCAAAAATTTAACCCCCATTTGCCTTTTTCGATATCCACTTGGGGGTTTATGGGGGTTTAATTTTCCAGGTACCATTTCCAAAATGATCAAAATTTCAGACAAAAATGGCTCAATTGTGGTGAAAATGTGTAATTCTTGTGATCCTTGCTCAATTTTAAAGGCGTATTTAAACTAAGAAGCGAAGAAAGGAAGAAAAGTTAAGCCAAAAATCTCTAAAAAAGGGTACCATTCTAGAAAAAGGTCGAAAATCATCAACAAAAAATGGTACCATTTCAGAAAAGGGCCAAAAATGGTACCATTTCAGAAAAGGTTCGCAAATCGTCAACAGAAAATGGTACCATTTCAGAAAAGTGCGAAAAATCTTCAACAAAAATGGTACCATTTCAGAAAAGGGTTGAAATTCGTCAACAAAAAATGGTACCATTTCAGAAAAGGGTCGAAAATCATCAATCAAAAATGGTACCATTTCAAAGAAGGGCGAAAAATCGTCAACAAAAAATGGTACCAATTTAGAAAAGGGCGAAAAATCTCCAACAAAAAATGGTACCATTTCAGAAAAGGGTCGAAAATCATCAACGAAAAATGGTACCATTTCAGAAAAGGGCCAAAAATAGTACCATTTCAGAAAAGGTTCGAAAATAATCAACGAAAAATGGTACCATTTCAAAGAAGGGCCCAAAATCGTCAACAAAAATGGTACCATTTCAGAAAGGGGTCGAAAAGCATCAACGAAAAATGGTACCATTTTGAAAGAGGGCCAAAAATGGTACCATTTCAGGAAAGGGTTAAAAATCGCTAACAAAAAAATGGTACCATTTCAGAAAAGGGTCGAAAATCCTCAACAAAAATGGTACCATTCCGTTAAAAAAGCCAAAAATCGTGCAAAAATTAATCATAAAACAGCCAAATTTAACTAAATTAAGCCCCATAAACCCCATAAACCCCAAAAATTAAACCCCCATTTGCCATTTTTTTCGATATCCACCGGGGGTTTATGGGGTTGGCCCCCATCATACCCGCGTACGATTGCACAATCCTACATTTGAGAGCAGGGACTTAATAAAAAGCAATTAGAGGTGGCAACATTTGCCCTTTTGCTACTCGATTCAGTGTCCGCACGAAATCACCAGAATATATGTGATTATAATAATCAATACTTTTTCGAGCTGTACTTGGATATAATGCCTGAACCCATTTTAGGTTTTTAGTCAGAGTGATGGTGAGGGTTTATTAACATCTACTATCTAGATGTGGGAAGTCAAATAGACAACCGTTTGAGGTCGACCTTCAACCCTTGGAGCTCCTTAAACCGGCCTAAGCTGCAGTTTAAAGTCCATCTTAAGATTCCACATTATCCAATGTGCTCCTTAGGGCGATTTTAAGGTCGACCCTTAGCGAGTCAAGTCGACCCTAAAATTATCTATAAAAGGATGTGCTCCTTATAGCTCCTCCTATACGCTTAGACCATGGCTGGGAATGCGCTAATAAAACTTAGAGCCTCTAACAGGAAAATTAATCCGGCCCTTAATCTAACATTATCTATTGCTAGAGCATTTCACAAAATAAAGATAAATCACAATACGAATCTTATTTTGGTATGACTCAGTCCCAATCTGTCTTGGGAACAAGTGAGGCAAGTTCTGGGTAAATGCAAGGTTAATAAAAGGCCAACAAGAAATCACCTACATATTATCAAGAAAAGTCTCAGAGATTATTAACTGTCAACTTTTCATGCGTAACAGCTTTCTGCTTTGTCTTAATATCGTATACAAACAATCTGTCTTTCGGCGAAATAAATCGAGTAATCGTCAATAAATCGTCATGATAGTTAGTAAGGGTACGACTGTAACCCCCTGTGAACTAAATAGTTAAGTAGGTCTGAGAACGTTTTTCGGTAGTTCATAGTCCATAGATTCACCAGAAAAAAACTCACCGGATTCCGAGTTGGGGAAACCCCTTTTTTGAACCCCTTTTTCTCCCGAATAGGGGCACAAACTTCAACCGGCAATATCTCAGCTTTGGATGGAGAAAGAGGCCGTATCGGTATACCAAACTATGCAGGATGAGCACATCATAGGCGACGAAGCATAGTTTTAAAGTCGTAACCCCTTTATTTTTGGAGTTATGGACGAAAAACCTCTTTTTAGCCCTACGCGTAACCCCAAAATTGCCCCTTTTTGATAAATAGATTCTGAAGGACCTAGAGAACTCAACGAGGACACTACGTGATGCAGAATCATCACATTATGGGGGGTAGAACATGGTTTCAAAGTCCTAACCCCTTTCGTTTAAGAGTTATGGACGAAAAACCCCTTTTTAGCCCTACACATAACCCCAAAATTGCCCCTAGTCAATTAATAGAATCTCAAGGACCTAGAGAACTCAACGAGGACACTACCCTGTGCAGAATTATCACATTTTGGGGGGTAGAACGTGGTTTCAAGGTCCTAACCCCTTCCGTTTAAGAGTTATGGACGAAAAACCCCTTATTAGCCCTATGCATAACCTTAAAATTGCCCCTATTAATAGATAAAATCTGAAGGTCGTAGAGACCTGAACGAGGACCCTAACCTATGCAGAATCATCACATTATGGGGGGTAGAACATGGTTTGGAAGTCCTAACCCCTTTCGTTTTTGAGTTATGGACGAAAACCCCATTTTTAGCCCCATGGGTAACAAAGTAACAAAATAGTCCTCTTTCTGTGAACGTCGTACAGCCGAGTAATGGAAGAAGTTTGTATGATTGAAATTGAAACCATTTGAAAAACTGGACGAATGATGGTCGGTGTTCTGGTTGCTGATGGTTTCCTGGTGTGTTAATCCAGTGGAAGGAGCCTTTAATGAACTTAATAAAATATTATCAATAAATTATTATAGTAGACAAAAAAATTCATTTACTATTTTGCTAGGTTAGAATTTCGTTTGCCTTTTAGGATACAATTTGTTTGGCATTAAATCATGATAGAAGATCTTGAATCGGGTTTCAAAAAAGGTCAGGCATACTACACCAGGTCAAAAAAGGTCAAGCACACTACACCAGGAGGAAATCCGAAGCTGTTAGACCGTGAGTCGCGCTTGATAATAATGACATAAAAGCCTATGACGACAATTTTGAGAATACTGAGATTTTTCAATTCATGTTATCAAGGCTTTTTATTCCACAATTGATCGGAAACAAGTTGTCATATGTAAAGGTAACCTTGAACTAGAACGCCAACTTGATCATGGTATTGAGAGTTGAACGGGATATTTGTTTTGTGACAATGAAATTAAAGTAGGTTTCACATTCACGTTACAATCAAGGGTGCTGAGGTGTACAATGTTCATACGTGATATATTGGAGTAATCACACCCAAAAATATGACGTGAGGGCATCATACTGCACAACATATTGAATACTGACATGGTAGAGAGCATTCCAGGATACCGTGGGTATGAATGAAACTATAATATGTAGTATGTACCACAATGACGTGCCACGTTTTTTGGCTTTCTCAAGAGTATTCACAGAATGTGTTTTATTTGATTATGAGTTGAACATGGTTAGTATGACACTGAGTATTCAAATTACTTCGTCTCATAACTTCATAACATAAAAACTATTCCGGTCTATACTGTAAATCAGATCAGGTTTATCCTAAACCTGGTAGCAGCTGTAGTCGTAATCTATTGCAAAATAGAGACATGTTTACATTATAGAAAGTGGAACACTTTTAGTTAGCATTGTATGTTTCTAGCAGTAGCAGTAGATGAAATGTTTAAGATATATGTGATGTGTCATAATTATTCTTTATGAACTTCCTCTGCATTCTTTTAGGAAAAGGTTCGATTATTCTATGTAAATTTTACAGTTATATTATTGTGGAATATCATGCCGTGTTCATTTGATTTTTATCCCTATCTAATATAACCAAGCTCTATTCCATTTTGGATTAAAAATTTTGGAGTTGAAAGAGGTTTTTTCGTCCATAACTCAAAAACGAAAGTGGTTAGGACTTTTAAACCATGTTCTACCCCCCATAATGTGATGATTCTGCATAGGTTAGGGTCCTCGTTCAGGTCTCTACGACCTTCAGATTTTATCTATTAATAGGGGCAATTTTAAGGTTACGCATAGGGCTAATAAGGGGTTTTTCGTCCATAACTCTTAAACGGAAGGGGTTAGGACCTTGAAACCATGTTCTACCGCCCAAAATGTGATGATTCTGCACAGGGTAGTGTCCTCGTTGAGTTCTCTAGGTCCTTGAGATTCTATTAATTGACTAGGGGCAATTTTGGGGTTATGCGTAGGGCTAAAAAGGGGTTTTTCGTCCATAACTCTTAAACGAAAGGGGTTAGGACTTTGAAACCATGTTTTACCCCCCATAATGTGATGATTCTGCATGACGTAGTGTCCTCGTTGAGTTCTCTAGGTCCTTCAGATTCTATTTATCAAATAGGGGCAATTTTGGGGTTATGCGTAGGGCTAAAAAGAGGTTTTTCGTCCATAACTTCAAAACTAAAGGGGTTACGACTTTGAAACTATACTTCGTAGCCTATGATGTGCTTATCCTGCATAGTTTGGTATAACGATATGGCCTTTATCTCAATCAGAAGCTGAGATATTGCCGGTTGAAGTTCGTGCCCCAATTCGGGAGAAAAAGGGGTCCAAAAAAGGGGTTTCCCCAACTCGGAATCCGGTGAGTTTTTTTCTGGTGAGTATATGGACTATGAACTACCGAAAAACGTTCTCAGACCCACTTAACTATTTAGTTCACAGGGGGTTACAGTTCAGAGCACATACGACCCTTACTAAGTAGTTCTACAACACATTACCGTTACGTTAATCATGCTTAAATTAATCAACCATTATGTTAATCTGATTATTATGGATGATAACAAACAACAATAATATAGAATTTTGTATCATACAATCGCTTCACCACTCGTCAGCTAACTTATCAGGTTTAGGGATCATCATATCCACTAAGACACAATATAATCACCATTGAACTCCAATATTCAACTGTAGACCAGTAGGGCACAAGAGGCTATTTTATGAAACTAAGGCTACTTTATTATCAATATCAGCTAGATACAGGCAAATCAGGTCCATTCCAAGTGCCCTATAACGGATAACTTTAATTGTCGGCCAGAAGTCAACGAACTCCATCTCTGCTGTTGAAGACTTTCACTGATAGTAGTTTTAGGCATCTTCGAAACGAGTAACACATAATGAAAAACACCATAGTCAAAGGAAAGATTCAGCCAAAACTGTGATATGAATCTCACAGGATTTACATTATTTTCGGTCCTAGAAAAAGTCTTGATGACCACCCCGTTATAAGAAGATGGACTTCTCCCATCCTTGGTGCGCAGCACTTAGACATTTGGAAGGAAAAAGTACGCGCGATAGAGGGTAGGGTAAAATCCTACTTGTCATGATCATGATCAGCAGGGGGTCACACGATGGATGAAACTCACTCATAACACTCCACGATTAGATCGGAATATGATTTCAGTGATGAATGATGATGTTCATAATCCACCCTGATTGTCATTATCTTACAATATCATGATAAGAGGTCACTTATCAAGTTTACCGATAGACGAGAATTGGAATAGACAAGGGAGAACAAAGCAATCATATGCTCACGCCCTCCTGTGTTTCCTCCAGCAACACACCAGCACTACACTGTACAGAGCAGGAATGGTAGGAATTGAGACAGAGTGAGAGAGAGTGACAAAACACCTTGTCCACAAATAAACCAACGCAGCCGATTAAATTCAAGGGAAATCCATTAAAGAGAATCGTCACAGCCCCACGTATAACTTTGCGTTACGAATTGGAGATTGAATGTAGAATCATGTACTGGTGCATCTCAGAGAACTTTCGTTAATGAAAGTCCGACCAGAAAGAACGTAATGGCTAAATGTAGGTATTGTAGGAAATCTTCGATAACTCATACCGTAATGGCTAAATGGTGTGGCTGTAAAAGAAATATTTAAGTGGTTGTATAATTGACAACTCGGAATTAATGTAGAATATACGCACATAGTCATGCTGATTGTTGGTATTTGTAAGAGGCCATGGCAGGTTGCCAAACACGTCAAAGCGCGTCAATTGAGAACCCTGAAGATGACAAAGCAAGACAGCCCTCTAAACCTTGTGAGCTTCGGGAGGTGTCAGTATTGCTTCTTTAAACCTAAACCATCTAACACTCAAACCACACCATTCTCGAATGCTAAACCAACTAAAACAACTCTCGAGCGAGCCACGTGAAAACAGTTCAAACGTGAGTCACGTGACTGACAGTGTCCCACGTGACGCGCAACTCAACGTGTCCGCTCACCATGGATACCACGTGACGTCACGTGACCGATGTGTCAGGATGAGGTGCATGTAACTTGTGCGGGAAGGTGTGGATTATCCACGGGGAGGTCTCGCTGATTTAGTGGGGAAAGGTGTGTGGAAACTGTCATGAGAGTGTGATAAGTGCGCTTATCAAACCGCGATATGATGATGAGAGCGTGATATGATGGGAGATATTATGTGTCAAGGTATTACAATTGTAAATGTTTTCCAAAAGTTTGTAACAATATACAGCAAGTGGTAGTAATGAGTAAATCACTGAGGGAGCATTTCTACAGATTGTGAGACTGGCGGGTAGTACCAATTGTAACTGGAGATGAAAGTGAACTGAGCTTAATGAGAGAATGGTCCTAAAACACACGTTGAACTTGAACACTATCTCAATCTCTCAATGCACGGTATGGTGTGGTAGACGTTTTCAAAAATATGCTAAAAGAACCTCCAATGGTTAGGAAAAGATGGAATATGCCCACAGGAGGTATTTTTAGCACTCAATTATTGCAGATGGATGTTCAGAAAGTTGACGAGCAATTCCAACCTAAGAAGTAAGCTGACGAGGGAGTTTTATGAGTAATTTGGCATTTTAATAGGTAACTAAAATCTCTATCACAAAAGAAAACAGGACAAAATAAACCATCCACCTCCAAATAAAAGAAAACACTGCCAATAATTAATTACGTCGGCAAATCGGACGTGATAATACAGCTGAGGGTTCAATAGTATCAGTAACACTTACAATGAAGTAGACCTAAAATAAGGAAGACTGAGTGGGATTATTTCACTAGTTCAAAGAAAATGTTTCAATAATTCTAATCAATTATTGACACGCAGGGGCGAGGGATGGTCCGTTTTAATTTCAGTTGCGAAAACATTAGGTGGCTACCTTGTGCATTAAGAGAAATCCTCTGCGCTTTTGGTAATGACTGTTTCTTGACCAATGCTAAGTCAATACTTCCATCAGTACTTGAAATCTCATTTTAATAAATAGTTGGGAATGGTAGCAATCAAGCGTTATAAGGCTGCTCCAACACCAGCACACTATCACTCTATGACGCAAAACCACGAAACAATAAAACACTCCTCACCTTTTTCTCTTTTCTGAGCAGAGGGGTGGGTCTGCTACGTCACGCCATCTCTTCAGTGCCCCCGAGCTTATAATCCCCAATGGGATCGCTCTTACCTGGAAAGAGAACATAGAACATAAACTTAAATATGGAACATAACCTTCAACCTAAATATATACTAGAAAATAAACATAGAAAACAGACAAAAAACATAAACTTCAACTATTAAAGAGCACTATGAAAATAACATTTCGGATAGGAATATTTTCCACAGTGGATTTTGCAATCAATAATTGAAAGTTTGATTTACCCATGCCTGAGAAAGCTTGGTATACACCAGGAGCTCTTCCATGAACGGTTTTTCGTATTCGTAAGTGTACAGTCACGTGACAACTATACATTTCACTTTTTACGTCACGAATAACTCCAGAGTTACGAAGTAACTCTACGACCACTATGGAGTGGTCTTACGAATACTCGTAAGTCATTCAGTCAAACATCGCGCCTTCTCATTGGTGGAAATTTTCCAAGAGTATTCGTAAGACCACTTCATAGTGGTCGTAGAGTTATATCGTAACTTTTAAAAGAAAGAAAAGGGAATGTATAGTTGTCAGTATAGTTGTCACGTGACTGTACACTTACGAATACGAAAAACCGTTCATGGAAGAGCTCCAGGCCATCTAGCAGTTCAGATCGTGTAGTATTTCCTCATTTGAGTCCGTGCGACACTTCAATCCCCAAGAAAGACTGCAGATGAGGTTCCTTTCCATCACTCCGTTTCCATGGAGTGAGGGTATCCGAAGTGGTGAATGCTTTACATAACCTAATGTGGATATATTATAGGTCACTAAGGCTCAAAGAGAGTGGTGGGTGAATGTTGCTTTACAGAAGCACGAATCCTAAGAAATCTTAAATTCAAAAAAGGTTGAAAGTAACATTAATAGTATCGTGTAAGGGTTTGTGGACCTTCTTCAGATGAATACTCGATAACTCAAATACCTACTTGGCGACAGTGAAGATGTTATTAGTGGACGCGACTAAATCTCAAATGAAATCAAAACTAAGAACATCTGGCTCATGATGTACGGCTGTTGGAATAGAAGTAAAACCTTCAAAAAATCATTTATTACTTTCAAGCCCAAAATTCATGTCATTACTCGGAAAAGACCACAAAGTTCAAAACGTGTCAATATTCCGAATGGCTGAAGCAATCTTGAGGGATTGCAGAAATATTATATATCTAGCAATTTCTCGACTGTCATTCAAACAAATTCCGGTTCACGTTCAATGCTGACAAACTTCAGAGCTTCCGTGGGTCCGTATCTGTAATCAAAGAACAGCTCCTCGCCAGGCTCGATGTTCCTCTTGGCAAATATCCCGATCCTGTGATCTCCGTTGACCATCATAACGCGCGCGAAGCAGTTCGGACTGACGGAGTGGTTTGCGAAGCGTATCTTGTTTCCCTTCCGCGTAGCGTCCACCACGTAGTCCTGCGTTAGGTTGAAGAGGAAACTACACTTGTATTTGTCGTATACCTGAGAAGCGGGAATGCGGGATTAGGTTCACAGTAGTTAGCGGGAATGCGGGATTAGGTTCACATAATTTAGTGAGAATGCAGATTAGGTTCACAGAATGTGGGCCCGTGGGGGTTAGCAATAGTTAGC
Organism: Beroe forskalii; assembly: GCA_011033025.1. Taxonomy (NCBI): domain Eukaryota; kingdom Metazoa; phylum Ctenophora; class Nuda; order Beroida; family Beroidae; genus Beroe; species Beroe forskalii. The sequence continues at coordinate 496,340 of WFMF01000025.1, forward strand.
TAAAGATGCACGATGGTATGCACGATGAGCGAAGGTTATAGAAAATACTAAAATAGAATTTCCCCGCACGCATATTGTATCCTTCCCTCATATTTTTGCCCACCCCCATCAATCTGCAGGGAGGACACGACTTTCCTCGATATGGACAGTGGACTAGAGAATGGAATGAAGGGGCAAGGTATAACCTTCATTTCTCCTTCTGTCCACCTCCTCCTGCGATATAACCTACCTTGCCCCTTCTGTCCGCCTCCTCCTGCGATATAACCTACCTTGCCCCTTCTGTCCCCCCTGCGATATAACCTACCTTGCCCCTTCTGTCCGCCTCCTCCTGCGATATAACCTACCTTGCCCCTTCTGTCCACCTCCTCCTGCGATATAACCTACCTTGCCCCTTCTGTCCGCCTCCTCCTGCGATATAACCTACCTTGCCTTCTGTCCGCCTCCTCCCAAGCGATATAACCTACCTTGCCCCTTCTGTCCACCTCCTCCTGCGATATAACCAACCTTGCCCCTTCTGTCCACCTCCTCCTGCGATATAACCTACCTTGCCCCTTCTGTCCACCTCCTCCTGCGATATAACCTACCTTGCCCCTTCTGTCCGCCTCCTCCTGCGATATAACCAACCTTGCCCCTTCTGTCCACCTCCTCCTGCGATATAACCTACCTTGCCCCTTCTGTCCTCCTCCTGCGATATAACCTACCTTGCCCCTTCTGTCCACCTCCTCCTGCGATATAACCTACCTTGCCCCTTCTGTCCGCCTCCTCCTGCGATATAACCTACCTTGCCCCTTCTGTCTGCCTCCCCCTGTGATATAACCTACCTTGCCCCTTCTGTCCACCTATTGCGATATAACCTACCTTGCCCCTTCTGTCCGCCACCTCCTGCGATATAACCTACTTTGCCCCTTCTGTCCGCCACCTCCTGCGATATAACCTACCTTGCCCCTTCTGTCCTCCTCCTGCGATATAACCTACCTTGCCCCTTCTGTCTGCTTCCTCCTGCGATATAACCTACCTTGCCCCTTCTGTCTGCTTCCTCCTGCGATATAACCTACCTTGCCCCTTCTGTCCACCTCCTCCTGCGATATAACGTACCTTGCCCCTTCTGTCCGCCACCTCCTGCGATATAACCTACTTTGCCCCTTCTGTCCGCCACCTCCTGCGATATAACCTACCTTGCCCCTTCTGTCATCCTCCTGCAATATAACCTACCTTGCCCCTTCTGTCCGCCACCTCCTGCGATATAACCTACCTTGCCCCTTCTGTCCGCTTCCTCCTGTGATATAACCTACCTTGCCCCTTCTGTCCCCTCCTCCTGCGATATAACCTACCTTGCCCCTTCTGTCCGCCTCCTCCTGCGATATAACCTACCTTGCCCCTTCTGTCCGCCTCCTCCTGCGATATAACCTACCTTGCCCCTTCTGTCCACCTCCTCCTGCGATATAACCTACCTTGCCCCTTCTGTCCGTCTCCTCTTGCGATATAACCTACCTTGCCCCTTCTGTCCGCCTCCTCCTGCGATATAACCTACCTTGCCCCTTCTGTCCGCCTCCTCCTGCGATATAACCTACCTTGCCCTTCTGTCCGCCTCCTCCTGCGATATAACCTACCTTGCCCCTTCTGTCCGCCTCCTCCTGCGATATAACCTACCTTGCCCCTTCTGTCCGCCTCCTCCTGCGATATAACCTACCTTGCCCCTTCTGTCCCCCTCCTGCGATATAACCTACCTTGCCCCTTCTGTCCGCCTCCTCCTGCGATATAACCTACCTTGCTCCTTCTGTCCGCCTCCTCCTGCGATATAACCTACCTTGCCCCTTCTGTCCGCCTAGTCCTGCAATATAACCTACCTTGCCCCTTCTGTCCGCCTCCTTCTGCGATATAACCTACCTTGCCCCTTCTGTCCGCCTCCTCCTGCGATATAACCTACCTTGCCCCTTCTGTCCGCCTCCTCCTGCGATATAACCTACCTTGCCCCTTCTGTCCGCCTCCTCCTGCGATATAACCTACCTTGCCCCTTCTGTCCGCCTCTTCTGTGATATAACCTACCTTGCCCCTTCTGTCCGCCTCCTCCTGCGATATAACCTACCTTGCCCCTTCTGTCCGCCTCCTCCTGCGATATAACCTACCTTGCCCCTTCTGCGATTCTGTCCGCCTCCTCCTGTGATATAACCTACCTTGCCCCTTCTGTCCGCCTCCTCCTGCGATATAACCTACCTTGCCCCTTCTGTCCGCCTCCTCCTGCGATATAACCTACCTTGCCCCTTCTGTCCGCCTCCTCCTGCGATATAACCTACCTTGCCCCTTCTGTCCGCCTCCTCCTGCGATATAACCCTTCTGTCCGCCTCCTCCTGCGATATAACCTACCTTGCCTTCTGTCCGCCTCTGCGATATAACCTACCTTGCCCCTTCTGTCCGCCTCCTCCTGCGATATAACCTACCTTGCCCCTTCTGTCCGCCTCCTGCGATATAACCTACCTTGCCCCTTCTGTCCGCCTCCTCCTGCGATATAACCTCCTGCGATATAACCTACCTTGCCCCTTCTGTCCGCCTCCTCCTGCGATATAACCTACCTTGCCCCTTCTGTCCACCTTGCCCCTCCTGCCCCATGATATAACCTACCTTGCCCCTTCTGTCCGCCTCCTCCTGCGATATAACCTACCTTGCCCCTTCTGTCCGCCTCCTCCTGCGATATAACCTACCTTGCCCCTTCTGTCCGCCTCCTGCGATATAACCTACCTTGCCCCTTCTGTCCGCCTCCTCCTGCGATATAACCTACCTTGCCCCTTCTGTCCGCCCCCTCCTGTGATATAACCTACCTTTCCCCTTCTGTCCGCTTCCTACTGCGATATAACCTACCTTGCCCCTTCTGTCCGCTTCCTACTGCGATATAACCTACCTTGCCCCTTCTGTCCACCTCCTCCTATGATATAACCTACCTTGCCCCTTCTGTCCGCCTCCTCCTGCGATATAACCTACCTTGCCCCTTCTGTCCGCCTCCTCCTGCGATATAACCTACCTTGCCCCTTCTGTCCGCCTCCTGCGATATAACCTACCTTGCCCTTCTGTCCGCCTCCTCCTGCGATATAACCTACCTTGCCCCTTCTGTCCGCCTCCTCCTGCGATATAACCTACCTTGCCCCTTCTGTCCGCCTCCTCCTGCGATATAACCTACCTTGCCCCTTCTGTCCGCCTCCTCCTGCGATATAACCTACCTTGCCCCTTCTGTCCGCCTCCTCCTGCGATATAACCTACCTTGCCCCTTCTGTCCGCCTCCTCCTGCGATATAACCTACCTTGCCCCTTCTGTCCGCTTCCTCTTGCGAGATGACCTACCTTGCCCCTTCTGTCCGCCCCTCCTCCGATATAACCTACCTTGCCCTTCTGTCCGCCTCCTCCTGCGATATAACCTACCTTGCCCCTTCTGTCCGCCTCCTCCTGCGATATAACCTACCTTGCCCCTTCTGTCCGCTCCTCCTGCGATATAACCTACCTTGCCCCTTCTGTCCGCCTCCTCCTGCGATATAACCTACCTTGCCCCTTCTGTCCCCCTCCTGTGATATAACATACCTTGCCCCTTCTGTCCCCCTCCTGTGATATAACCTACCTTGCCCCTTCTGTCCGCCTCCTCCTGCGATATAACCTACCTTGCCCCTTCTGTCCGCCTCCTCCTGCGATATAACCTACCTTGCCCCTTCTGTCCGCCTCCTCCTCCTGCCTTCTGATATAACCTGCGACCTTGCCCTTCTGTCCCTCCTCCCTGCGATATAACCTACCTTGCCCTTCTGTCCGCCTCCTCCTGCGATATAACCTACTTGCCCCTTCTGTCCGCCTCCTCCTGATATAACCTACCTTGCCCCTTCTGTCCGCCTCCTCCTGCGATATAACCTACCTTGCCTTCTGTCCGCCTCCTCCTGCGATATAACCTACCTTGCCCCTTCTGTCCGCCTCCTCCTGCGATATAACCTACCTTGCCCCTTCTGTCCGCCTCTTCCTGCGATATAACCTACCTTGCCCCTTCTGTCTGCCTCCTCCTGCGATATAACCTACCTTGCCCCTTCTGTCCGCCTCTTCCTGCGATATAACCTACCTTGCCCCTTCTGTCCCCCCCCCCTCCCGATATAACCTACCTTGCCCCTTCTGTCCGCTTCCTCCTGCGATATATACCTTGCCCCTTCTGTCCGGAAGTCTTCCTGCGCAGGAACCTTCACGAATATCCCCTGTCCCCCTTCCTCCACATAACCTACCTCGGGAGCCAGGAGAAGGTGCTTCCCCACCCGCCGGCGCTGGATACACAATACCCCCACGTTCCTACACGAGGTCGCTTTGTCATTCAACGTGTCACCTGCGTGGGAAGAGAAGAAATGCAGTAATACTGGAGTGATTGATTGTACAACCGAAAAGAGAATAAATCAATCTCTTTTCCCATGACCTATGTAACTCTTATTCAACAACCTGATTCGTGAAATCAATACTTGATCATATTGTGTGGTAAACTGAAGCTCCACGTTACAAGTAGTCTGAGGAAAGGCAAATACCTGCCCCACAGCTGGAACATAGGTCCGGGTCACATTCTCTAACTGCCACGAAGCAGGGACACATCTGAGTCCGACATGACGACTTGCACTTGCAACCTGCCGCGAAATGTAGGTATAGTAACTTACTCGAATTAAGTTGCAAGGATTGATAATGTCAGGCTACAGATCGCGACTTCTTGCGTCATAATGTATAGATTGAAACTAGGAACACCTATATGACAGTGCTATCTCACCAGTGAATCTGTTGGAGCAGTCCTTGCTACAATTACAGAACTTCTCACAAAAGTGTCCGCCACTGACGCAGGAACAACATGGGTCACAGGGCCGACCTGGGTGGTCACACGGCACGAAACTACCCACCTGACGACGGATAAGAAATCAATCTTCCTTCTGTTTGTTTGGCTTTGAATTCAAAGAATCCAATATAAATCTAACACAGCAAAAAGTTGAAGTTTGCAACAAATGAAAGTTTGTTTGAACAAGCTATGCCAAGACTTACCAAGTTCCCAGGATTTTCTTGTGCTTTCTTGAGGACTTTTTGAAGGTTCTTCTGGAATCTTTTCTTGTGGGATGTGATTGATGAGACCTGTAACGCAAATCACACGGCTTACCGAGTTTAAATAATATTGGTTTCATGTAGAGGAAAAAGTAAAATAATAAACCGAAAAGAAGCACGTTTTCAGATTCTAGAAAAGTGCAGAGACTCCCCTGATACACCCCGGTCTCATTGAATTTCCTCCTGTACCTACCTTGTTCTTCTTTCTCTTTTGTTTCTTCCTCGAGGTTTGTGGGGAGGTGTCGTCCGGCTGGACGTGAGATCCACAGAACTTGGAATACTCAAACACCTGGACACCAGAGATGTATGGTGGTGAAGGGAAGGAAAAAGAACAGTTGGAGAAGGTGTGGCTTCAAATCGTTTAGAATTGAATAATTCTCCTAATAATAAAATAGGTGGAATGGTAAACTTGACGCTATCATACTCATACTTTGGTGCGATCTATCGAAAAGGAGAGGTTGCTATGAAATTAGAAGCTGTGATTACACTACCTCTACGCAGGTTTTGGTTCGGAGCATCCTCGCCAAACTACAAGAGTTCTGTTGGAACACCGGAAAGAGGGCGTTAAAGAGGCTCTCCTCATTGCAGGTCCAACTAGCACACACCTCAGCTTGACGTTGCAGGTACTGAGAATCCTGCAGAACGACGAATATTAATATTCACGCAGTGAAAAACATTTCCTTGTGTTTAAATAGCAATGTGTCGGACAAGTGAGAGAGAACTGGAACAATCAATGACATGTTATAATATTATCTACCCTCCATCCCAGATTACCTGGGACGTATCGCTCTTATCATCACCGTCACTCTCTGACGACAGGGCGGGGGATGACGTCATGGATATGGAAGGGGAGGAGGAGACCGAGGTGTCCTCGACCTGTACAAAGTGTGCTTAAAAAGGAGAAGGTGGCAGCATGCTTTTAAAACTTCATTTGATGACTCAGAATGTAGAGCAGTCGATTCTTTTGCAAGATTAGGAAGAAGCATGACAGCCAGAAATGCAACTTTTGAGGTTTTTTAGTACTGAAAGGAGGGGTTTAGGGTCCTGCTGATGAGTAACCGACAAACAACCACTATCAGAGCTTGTAACGTACCCTGAGAAGGCGTTTCTTAGCCTCCTCGCAGGGCGGCTCCCCGGGGTGCTCGGGCCGTCTGACGGGGGTGGGGGGTCGGGAGTACTTGTGGAGGTAGCAGTCTGAGGAACAGGGGGAGGTGGGGAGGGGCTCCCGCCGCTTCTTGGGCACCCGGGGCCGGGAGTTCCAGGAGTGGAGGAAGCAGTCGTACTTATAACACCCCCGGCAGAAGAGGGAAGTGTAGGAGTGCAGTACCTGGTCGCGAGACACCTGCAGAGAGGGATGAGTGACAGTGAGAAATACAGAGAGTGTTTAGAAAGTGGAATATAAAAAGGGAAGAGGGGAGTAGGTGAGGGTGACAAGTGCAAAATGCGAGAGGAGGATGCGATTCGTGAATGAAAGTAGGAGAGAGGAGAGGGGGGAGATTCCAAGAGCTAACAATACCACCTTGTGAGGGAGCTTCTCGTCGATATTAGAGCAGCTGACAGTGTTAACTTGTGTCCCTGTTATCTGGATATACTTATCGTACAAATCCTCTATCCGACCTGTGCAGTGTCCTTTACAGGCAGTGTTTCTAGAGTAATAAATCATCCCAATTCAGACTGAAAAGAACTTGTCGAAATATCCCTAAGATGACGGAGTTTTATTTTGTTTTGAAGTTTATTCTGATACTCTGCTTCCCATCAAATGTTAAGTACGTCAGTATTCAATTATCCTACAGCGTGAGATGTGTAAATAGTTAACAGCGAGCAAGTACTGGATAAAAGAGGTTTTTCCGGAGATTAAAATCATTCCGAGTTTCAAGTAAATTACAAGAAGACTTAGCAGTAACCTATTTGTGGATAGAGAGGAGATATGACGTGGATAGCATCCACAAGTGACAGATCCTCGTACTTCTGAACCTTCGACACCAGCTCTTCCAGTACCTTTTATTTTGGATAGTTTGTCATTTTCAATAACCATTTCAATGCTGATTAAGCTAAATTAAATTTCATAACATTTGATAACCATTTAACAAATCTGGTCGGTTTTAAGATCGGTGTTAAATCACATATCACTCAGTCAATGACTCGCCTCATCAAAGCAAGTATCCGTGAAGCCGCATCTGTCGTGTATCTTGCCATCGTAATTCAGAATCAACTCCTCAATAAACGAGGTATCCTGCTGTAGAACCTGATGGGATGTCGTCATGGTAACCTGGTAACCTGGTTCTCATACTACTACATTTCTGTAGAGCGTATGAATTGACATGATTACATGAACTCTGCACCATTTGCTAGTTTGTCAATGATGGAGATATCCCACAAAAAACGCTGCCATAACAGCTGATAGACTCAGCTATTAGAGGAAACACTAGTGAAGCCCACCTCTTCTCCCATGTAAGGAATGTTGTGTAGCACTGTCTCGTCCTCCACAAACACATTCTGAGTAACGGGTACCCAGGTGTAGTACCTAGGCGAGAACACGTAAATCGCTCCCAAAACCCTTATCAAAGAATACGGTTTATTTACGGACAGTGTCTTTTGGACACCACATTTTCAAATTCTGAATTAGTGGCTTATATCCTCCCATAATCTAATGATGTGACCCACTGACAGCATGCAGCAGCTGCCAGCTACGTCTGAAAAGGAAGGAAGGGGCATGAAGGATGGGGAGGGAAGGAGTTTTGTATTTGGCCACCGATCAAGACCCAGTGCACGCAGTGGAAAATCTATGGATTTTGAAATTTCACAAAACGATTATATCGACGATAAAAAGATTATCACGCGATAATCCTTTTGAAAACGATAATCGTGACGAAAAATGATTATCGTACCTTATTAACAACGGCACCTTATTAACAACGGCACCTTATTAACAACGGTGCCTTGTTAACAACGGCAGCTTATTAACAACGGCACCTTACCAACAACGGTACCTTATCAGCAACGGTACCTTATTAACAACGTAACCTTATTAACAACGGTACCTTATTAACAACGATACCTTATTAACAACGGTACCTTATTTACAACGGTACCTTATTAACAACGATACCTTATTAACAACGGTACCTTATTAACAACGGTACCTTATTAACAACGGTACCTTATTTACAACGGTACCTTATTAACAACGATACCTTATTAACAACGGTACCTTATTAACAACGGTACCTTATTAACAACGGTACCTTATTAACAACGGTACCTTATTAACAACGGTACCTTATAAACAACGGTACCTTTTTAACAACGGTACCTTATTAACAACAATACCTTATTAACAACGGTACCCTATTAACAACGGTACCTTATTTACAACGGTACCTTATTAACAACGATACCTTATTAACAACGGTACCTTATTAACAACGGTACCTTATTAACAACGGTACCTTATTAACAACGGTACCTTATTAGCAACGGTACCTTATTAACAACGGTACCTCATTAACAACGGTACCTTATTAACAACGGTACCTTATTAACAACGGTACCTTATTAACAACGGTACCTTATTAACAACGTTACCTTATTAACAACGGTACCTTTACCTACCTCCTCTTGTACCTCTTGTAGGTTCTTGCTGGAAATCCGAGCTAGACCATCTGTTGTAGACCACCTGTGCTCCAGTCCAGTAGCGAGTTTGAGTTGGGAGAGGTATACCCGGGTACTGGTGGTTGATCTGGATACGTGCTCATGATATGGGATGTTAGTCTCGATTTGAAAGACTCTATGGACGGAGCACAGGTGACGCTGCAGGGGAGAATGTTCCAAAGCTTTGGGCCAGTCACTGCGAATGATTTATCAAACAGTGACTTGGCGTAGGATGGGGCTTTCTTGGGTAGAGGTGGAACAGAGCATCGAGTTCCTAGACGGATGTGTTCGTAGGACTTCAGTTGGAGGTCATTGGGAGCGATACCTTTGAGAATCTTCCAAACCTGGATGATGATGTATCTTTCTCGGCGTCTCTGGATTGACATGAGATCTAACTTTTTTAGGCGTTCCCAATAACTGAGACCTTTGCAGCCGGATATTTGACGAGTGAAGGCTCTTTGTGGTGATTCTAGCCTTTGGATATCACTCGTTAGTGTGGGGTTCCATACTGGACAAGAGTATTCCAGTCTGCTTCGGACAATGGACTTGAAGAGGGTGAGCATGGTATTTCGGGATCTGTCTGAGAAGACACTAAGCACCCAGTTTGCCATTTTGTTGGCACTTTCGACAGCAGTCTTGACCTGAGTCGACCATTTCAAGTCAGGGGTGAGCATTATGCCAAGGTCTTTAACACTTGGTGCCGGGAGTATTTCTTGACCAGACGTAGTGATGTACTTGGTCCACTGGGATGTGAATGGGAGCTGCTGGAGAAGGTGGCTTCTAGGTGTTCTGTAGGTGAGGAGCTCGAACTTGTTTTCATGAAGTAGCATGTTATTTGCTACGGACCAATCGATGACTTTCAGGAGATCTTGTTGGAGAATAGTCTGGTCTTCGCAGCAGCTTACAGATTTACTGAGACGAGTATCGTCAGCAAAGCTTCCGGAAGTTGAACCATCCAGACAGTTTTCAAGGTCATCGATATAGATGAGGAAGAGAATAGGGCCGAGTACAGAGCCTTGTGGGACACCACTAAGAACGAGTGAAGATATGGAATGTACTCCATTTACAGAGACGACTTGTTGTCGGTTGTTCAAGAATTGTTGGATCCAAGCAAGGAGCTTCCCCTCTACACCAAACTTCTGGAGCTTGTGGAGGAGGATCTCATGGTCAACTTTATCGAATGCCTTGGCGAAGTCAAGATAGACCACATCATGTTCGTTGCCGTCAAGTATGCTCTGGATTACTGAGTCGATGTGTTTGAGAAGGTGTGTGAGACAGCTTCGTCCTTTTCTGAATCCATGTTGATTCCTGGAGAGCAGGTTGTTAGATTCCAGGTGGTTTACCAGTTGTTTCCTGATGACTCTTTCGAAGATTTTTATTAATTGGGATGTTAATGATATAGGACTGTAGTTTGCAGCATCTGACCTATCACCTTTCTTGAATATTGGTGTGATGATCTGCGTTTTCAGGTTACTCGGGATGCTACCATCTCTAAATGATTTTTCCCATATGAGGGAGATGGGGTAACACAGGTTAGTCTTGCATTCCTTAAGGACTACAGCTGGAATGTCTTTGTCAGTGGTGGCCGAGTTGGAGTCAATTTCATCGATGGCGTCAATGATGTCTTGAGTGGAGAACGAAAAGTCACTGAACAACAATTATGAACAATTATTAAACAACAATTATGAACAACATTATTTACAACATTGTCAGCAACAATTAAACAAGACAACTCAAGCAAGAAAATGAAAACTAATGACCAGAGCTGTTATAGCACATGCCTTTATATATGTTGGCTGACACCACTCCGTCATCTATGACGAACAGCGACGTATGCACATTCCGCATACCATCTCTATGACGTTGACACCACTAGGGACCCAATCAAGCAGGAATTAAACAGGAATTAAACAGGAATTAAACATATCTAGTCCAGAGAAGCACTAACACTTCTGTTTGGACGAAATATACATGAATGAGTTTGAATAAAGTTTCTAAAGGTCTACTAAATCTTAAATAATTTAAAAAAATATAACCAATCAATTGAATTAGCATTACTAAACACACATACAAGCATGACGAATGAAGTTACGTACACGTACCGACTCTATGACGTTGACACCACTCAACATGAAATCCAACATGAGGAATGAAGTTACGTACACTTATCAACATCAAATCAAGCATGACGAATAGCAACGTTTGCACATTCCACGTACCGTTGGATTGCTATGTGCACTATTTATCTACCAAGACCCTACCTATCTGTGTGACCTTGCGATTGGTACCTTATCAAGTGCGCCAACTTCCCACCATTCCTGAACCAGATTCAGGAAAACAGACCTTTTGTTGTTCCATTCAGGTAAGCGACAGATTTTCCATTTTATTAGCTTAGCTTAACCAACCGATCCGTCATGCACGCATGAATTGAGCTGCGCGCGGCTAAAATTAATTAAATAAATAATTTAAATCATACCCAACCCCGGAACGCGAGGTAGCGCTGCTGCTAGTAGTTTGTGCGCAGTTTTGCGAAACGCAGCAATTTTGCAACAATATTGCCCGAATTCATAGGCTTAACTTCAGATAGAGTAATTTTGAAGGTGGCCATTCGATAGAGCACAGCATAGGGAGTTCAGTGGTGAAGAGATCATTTGAATACGCCTTTTATGTCAGAAGTTATGATCAATAACACCTCGCGGCAGAAAACGAGGTTTTCCAGTAGTGGCGTGTTCAACGATTCATAGTGAAGCTCAGGAACATGCTATCGAAAATCTATGATCAACTAACAATGTAGAATTTTATCCTCCATCGATTCTCGAAGGTCCCAAGTCTCTATCTTCAAAAATGTGGATTTCTATAAAAAGAAACCATGAGATGGTGTAAAAAAGTACATTACTGTCTACGAATGAGGTACCGCTGCTCTGAAGGTACCGCTGCTCCATTGCGCGCGTGATTCGTCAGCGCAAATCAAGTTCCCAGTTTATTTCTGGTATACTTGATTGTGCGTGTGTTTCCCCCGTAACCTATTTTGCATGGTTTCTCGCTATTCCTCTCCGGTTTAAGGAGGCCTGTTAGCCAGTTTAAATGAGACAAATTTATAAGGTACGAAATTTGGGGATTTTTTTCAAAATATCCCCATTTATATTCATTCCCCACAAAGTTTTAAAATACGTCATCATCATACATTAACATGTGTAATATTGCCAAAGATTACCTCATTGCCGGGCTTCACGGTCACCATACCCGGCTCCACCGAACCTAGGGCTTCACCAATGCCCCGGGATAACCCTGATACAGGGGCTCACCCTTACCAGACTCACCCCATTGCAGGGCTTCACCATACCCGGCTCCACCTAACCTTGGGCTTCACCAATGCCCCGGGATAACCCTGATACAGGGGCTCACCCTTACCAGACTCACCCCATTGCAGGGCTTCACCATACCCGGCTCCACCTAAACTTGGGCTTCACCAATGCCCCGGGATAACCCTGATACAGGGGCTCACCCTTACCAGACTCACCCCATTGCAGGGCTTCACCATACCCGGCTCCACCTAACCTTGGGCTTCACCAATGCCCCGGGATAACCCTGATACAGGGGCTCACCCTTACCAGACTCACCCCATTGCAGGGCTTCACCATAGCCGGCTCCACCGAACCTTGGGCTTCACCAATGCCCCGGGATAACCCTGATACAGGGGCTCACCCTTACCAGACTCACCTCATTGCAGTGCTTCACCATACCCGGCTCCACCTAACCTTGGGCTTCACTGATGTTCGGGGGTATCCTGAAATATGGGATCACCCATACCAGACTCACCCTTACCTTGGGCTTCAACGTACCTGGCTCCACCTTATCCTGGGCTTCACCATAGCTTGGGCCTCCTCACACTAGCATTAGCTCCCCGTAGTACTAACGTGGGCTCCCCCGTACTAATTTAGGCTCCCCAAATCCCCCACACTATTTGAGATCTCCATACAATTACAAACTCGGCCCCATACAAACTCGCGTTCCTATACATACTCGGGCTCCAACACAATCTTGGGCTCAAATTAGCAGACTGGAAAAACATCGATTTTCAAAACATGGAAGCATAAGTGGAAACACTATTCAAAATCAAAACCATAACCCTAACCATCGACCAAAAACTAACTGTTTATGGTTAGGATAAGTTCTAGCCACGAATGTTAGGGTAACAGTTAGGATGAAAGACAGAAATAGCGCTTCCACTTCTGTTACCACTTTTTGGAAATCGGTGTTCTTCCAATTTGCCCAATTTAGTATGGGGGAATCAATAAGGGGTAATTGATATGGGGGGTTGGGGAGCCCAATTTGGGGGATTTGGGAGCCCAATTTATAGTATTGGGGATCCGAAGTTTGTATGGGCCATGGGGAGCCCAAATTAGTATGGGGGAGCCCAAATTAGTATGGGTGAGCCTAAATTATGTGAATAATTTGGCCGGGGACTGGACCTACGATCTCTAACTCAATATCAAATCATCATTGCATTACGCTAAATTAATACGGCTGAGCCCGAGTTGTAATGGGGGATTGGGGAGCCCAGGTTAATATGGGGAAGTGAAAGATAGTATTGGGGACTGGGAGCCCGAGTTTGTATGGGGAGCTTAAATTTGATGTATGGAGGACCCCAAATTAGCATGGGGAACCCAATTAGTATGGAGGATCCCGAGTTTATATGGGAGATTGGGGGAGCCCAAGTTAATATGGGGGAGTACGAGTTAATACGGGGGAGCCAAATACACAAATACGGGGATAAGTTGGAGCCGGGTATGGTGAACTGTGAAGAACGGCAATGAGGTGAGTCTAGTTTGGGCTAGTACCGTGTATAGTATACACTGTATACTGTATAATAGAGGCGAGCCCCGGAAAATCAGGCAATACCAAGATTCAGGGAAGCACTGTTTTGGGAAGCTTTGGTAAGAGGTAATCCCATGTGTAAGGGAAGCTTGGGTAATGGGTATGATATGGGTGTAGCTGTTAAGATCATATACGTGTTACCAGTCGATGTCATACTTGGGCCAGAATGTCTCCCCCTATTACCAGGCTTCCATACTCGCTAAACACATTGAATTTGAATGCCGGTATATCCCGTATTGTAAGATAAAGTTAATGTACCAAAATGCCACATATAGAATTGTTTGATAAATTGACACATTGAATTTGGTGTCAACAAATAAATACATTGTCAACAATACTTGCTGTAAATTACTATACTTGGTAGTTGGTGTCAATCATACTTGGTGTCAAGTGTCAACTATACTTGGTGTCAACTTACTATACTTGGTGTCAACTATAGTTCAGTTAATAAACATTGAGCATTTATTCTGGTGTCAACCACACTCTTCGCTGTTGTCAACTATGCTTACCCAATTAGTACTGGCTTACCAAAATTCTACATTTTATTTCTTCTGATTGATCATACATCCAATTGACTGGTTTTAATTAATATACAGGGTGCGCCAAAAGTCTTGTCCCCTTTTATTTTTTGATAATTCGAAAAATACCGCAGATATTTCGATTCTGTAAAAATTTTCTTTAAAGCTTTAAATAAACCCAAAGAATGGCGGATTTTGAGATTTATCGGTTGCTATGACGTCCATAGCAACCACACGAGTTCCCATAGCAACCGACCAAAGAATTGAATATTTTTGGCATTTTGACATAAATCTAGACCAAATTAGCTTATTTGATTGGACATCATACAGGATAGATACTTCGATTCTGTGAAAAGTTTCATTCAGTCAATGCTGAATTCTGAGATTTTCAGGTTGCTTTGACTTCCATAGCAACCACACAAGTTTCCATAGCAACTGGGCTAAAATTCAAGGATTTTCACTAAAATTAGCCTTTTTATTGTAATTTAGTAATTGGGTATGGGGTTGGTGTCGATGTACCTATTTACGCTAGAGTTCGTGTCAGTACGTGGTTGGCATTCGTATCTGTGTATAGGGTACCTTATTGTGTTCAAAATATCATCTTTAGATGATTTGCAATACGAGTTGTTCTGCCATCGCTTATGGGTATCAAGAATACCAAGGCTTAGATAATATAGTCAGAACTGTATTATCTTAGCCTTGGTATTTTTGGTACCCATAAGCATGTACCCCTACACACGTGTTTCCTGATTGATGAATACCGACACAGCTGCCCAATTACAAAATACCTACAATAAAGATGCGAATCCTATACACACAATGACACAGCGCCCATAAACACATTTAAAGCATTTCTATATTGTAATCAAAATATTGAATGAATACTCAAGCTTCTGCCTTCTTTATTTAGTCACTGATACTTTAAAATACCAAATATGTAAGGAAGTCTGTTTAGTCATCTTAGTCGGAATATATAAAACAGTTCGGTTATCCACAGTAATACCTAGCAAAATAACATTTTGTAGGTACCAAAATAGTACATCAGTTAAATGTCTATATTATACAGGGATAATGAACTAGTACACAACATGATTTAGTCAGAAAATGTCTCGTGTAAAAGTTGAATCGGTAACGGGCCAAAATCGGTAACGGGCGAAACACACGCACAATCAAGTATACCAGAAATAAACTGGGAACTTGATTTGCGCTGACGAATCACGCGCGCAATGGAGCAGCGGTACCTTCAGAGCAGCGGTACCTCATTCGTAGACAGTAATGTACTTTTTTACACCATCTCATGGTTTCTTTTTATAGAAATCCACATTTTTTAAGATAGAGACTTGGGACCTTCGAGAATCGATGGAGGATAAAATTCTACATTGTTAGTTGATCATAGATTTTCGAAAGCATGTTCCTGAGCTTCACAATGAATCGTTGAACACGCCACTACTGTAAAACCTCGTTTTCTGCCGCGAGGTGTTATTGATCATAACTTCTGACATAAAAGGCGTATTCAAATGATCTCTTCACCTCTGAACTCCCTATGCTGTGCTCTATCAAATGGCCACCTTCAAAATTACTCTATCTGAAGTTAAGCCTATGAAATCGGGCAATATTGTTGCAAAATTGCTGCGTTTCGCAAAACTGCGCACAAACTACTAGCAGCAGCGCTACCTCGCGTTCCGGGGTTGATACCGCAAGCGCAAAGATATCCACAATCGCTGCCTCGCGCGTGCGGTGAAATCCGATTTATGTAAAGAGGCGGACCTTACGATGCTTGCCTCACACGTGTGTCTACTCGGAAAGTCGGAAAGGAACTGTAGTAGTTCGAGCCCAAATGGTCACAAGAAGTGGTCACCAGGTCACAAGCCCAATTTTTTCAAGATTATTACGTCCTAAAACTTAGAATACGATATCAACTACTATACACATTATATGTGCCACAAGACGATGGAGAGTTCTTGAATGCCGGGAAAATCCATGAATGAAACCCCGTGTAAATCAGGACAAATCTATGACAAGAATGGTGAAACACCTCCGAGGAACAGTGTCAAACCGACTTCTGACCATCGATTAGATGAAATCCATATAGTATCTCTGGATCAATAAGTAGCAGCAAGCCAAATCCTCTGTCCCATGTGTTACTGTACTGTAAGAGCGCTGGCTACTGAGATTAAGCCACTCAGTGGTAGAAAAAAAGCTCCTAGTCAAGGGAGAGCTAGGGATCGTTCACATATTACGTAATCAATTTTTGCCCGATTTTAACCCCCTCCCCTCGTAATCAAGTTCACAGTAGTTGTATTTGCTACAATAACATGTAACGTAATCATTTGGAAACCCCCTCCCTCCCCTAGGTGATTACGTAATATGTGAACGATCCCCTATCACTGGTGCATGAGGCAAGTCAGGATGTATCATGGCTTACCAGTTGCTCTACTCTCCAGATTCATCCAAAGATTTAACAAAAGTGTTCCGACACCGGGAATCGAACCCGGGTCTTGTGGGTGAGAGCCACAGATGCTAGCCCCTACACCATGCCGGAGATGAAAAATAAAATTTCATAGCGTCTATAAAATTATTTAAAAAACTTGCGGTAGAGACGATTTGTTTTTCAAGTAAGCGAGGATGACTGACGAGTGTATTTTTGGGAGACCATAGTCGACTGCAGTAGGTGGTTGTCAGTTGATAAATGTCTGCCAGCGATAGCAATGAGTCTGTTCGGCATACAATACAGCTGGGTGGTAGTACGTCCACGCATCGAACAAGGCACACAATTACTGTCTTACAGTTTATACTCAATACTGGTAGTGTATTGCACTATGTACAGTAAATTAAGTTATATTTGTGTGCCCATGCTGTACAAAGGCGTGTGTTACTATTGTATTTAAACTCTCTAGCTAACTAATATATGCCCATTGCGGCATTTGTCAAACATCTTCACTGCCCATTGAAAGGAGGATTTCAAAAACAGAGGCAAGAAATTTGACAAATCATAGCAATTGATGTCATCTTTTACTCTTTAAAATGTAACAGAGCTGTCAATCACGTCATTTGAAACTTGAAGTTTCACCGAAAAACAGGAAAAAGTGTTCCGACACCGGGAATCGAACCCGGGTCTTGTGGGTGAGAGCCACAGATGCTAGCCCCTACACCATGCCGGAGACGATAGTGAATGAATTGGTGAAAAATCAAATTTATTGACCATGTTCGACGAATCCTGAAGTACTTACAAGTCATCAGTCATGGAGATTGAAATACTGAAACAGTCTTGATTTCTTTGTCCTGTTTTACAACTTCGCTCATTCAGGGTCGCAAGTTCGGAGTTGTAAACTTGGAAGATGTCTCCGGCATGGTGTAGGGGCTAGCATCTGTGGCTCTCACCCACAAGACCCGGGTTCGATTCCCGGTGTCGGAATACTTTTGCATCTCACAGCTGTGCGAAATGCGCATCGGATGGACATGACGTGAGTTAAATCCAAAGGCTTATCTAGGTGTATGGGTATATGATAAACATAGAATAAAAACTGACAATCGATTTTATAATCCAAGGATCAGAGTGGAGAGGGAAGAAATTTTGAATCATCAGCGGTTACCTTGCAGATGCAAGTCCCCCTTTGTCATCTGCGATGAGGTTTTCTATCAGCAGGTGACGAGAGAGAACAGAAAGGTTTCGGCCCCCGGAAATACAGATAACGCACATCTACATATATAATACATATCGCGACTCACTTGGGTAAGGCTGGCATCGCCTCAAACACTAAACTGGGGCACTTCAGCCGCCTGTGACCGTTAGCGGTTACAGTTATCTGCTTGCACGCAGTAGTTTCCTTGTCTTGCAGCGATTGTAACCTAGGGATTTAGGGAAATATTAAATCCTGAGGAAATATTTTAAATGGTGACTGGTGAGAGATTTAAATGCTGTGGAATTCATGAAATTGAAAAATCGTCATTTCACTTTCTCACTTTTGTTGAATATACCTCGGTAAAACGTATAGATTTGAGATACTGTTGGTTACATATACACTGTTTCTGAAAGGCCGCACATTCGACCTTTCACTGAATGAAAGAGCCAGATCGGTACAACCGAACATCAATAACTCAACTTATTGCATGACGTGTCAAGTAACGATTAGCTAAGACATTAATAAATGATTCACCTGCTAGACATATGGGCGATCTTCCTGGCATTACTGTTATAAACTTCTGCTTGTGATGATAGTAGCTTTTTGTTGACTTCCCATTCCGAACTGGAGTGAATAGATATTTAAGTGATGTAAGATCATTGTCAAAATGGTGATTAAATTGAAACGTTATCGGTAAATTTGCGGATAAGCAACAAAAAATAAATAACCATAAAAAGTACTGATTATATATTAGCTCACCTGAATTTCTTATCTCTTTCTTCTAGTTTCCTTTTTCGTATTGCATTCAAATCATCACGGGCCAAGTTGGTAAATCTTGTCAATTGGTCTTCACTTAGGAATGAACAAAGCCGCAAATCATTAGATTCATCGGCAACAGGATTTGTAGCAAGCGGAGCAGCCTTTCCATTATCTGCTTCATTATCCATCCTCAATAACACATTGATATCAGCAGGGACCAGGGCTTATGCCTTATATTTTTTACTTGATATTCAAAAAATCGGACATAGATCCGTTTGCCAATTTGTCCGGGCGCCAGTATAATGCAGGTCTAGTGCCAGTCTAGTGCAGGTCTATTAATGGAGGTTTCGCGCCAGTTTTGTGCAAGTTTAGCGCCGGTGCAGCGCGGGACCAGCGCCAGTCTAATGCAGGTCCTGTGCCACTTTAATGCAGGTCTAGCGCCGGTTTGGTGCAGGTCCAGCGCTTGTTAAGGTGCAGCGCTGGTCCAATGCACCTCGGATGCTACTCCAATATTACAAGTGCATTTTATACAGATTTGGCGCCGATTAAACTAGTAAAAGAATGATTTAGTAAAAGAATGATTTTTATTCATCTCCACAATATACAATTCAAAACACACACACACACACACAAAATACAAATGAGGTCTTGCTGTTAGGATAATTATTTCTGCAAGCCTAGAATAAGTCAAAGTAAGCTTGAAAGGTACTTATTTAACTATTTAAATACAAGCTCTATAATAGAATGTCTTGGGTATAACAAGTTAAATGAAGGGAAATTTGTGGGGCAATCTGTTAAATTGATGCGTTTTACTTATTAATTATCAATGAATACAGTATTTCTATAAAAATTAGATATTTTACTTGCATTCTTCATGGTTGAGCTTAGATACAATTTGATGATATCTAAATTTGAAAATGATCCTAACATGTCCAAAATTGTAGAACCCATGTCTCTGGGTTAGAAAAGCAAACTAGACAGTTAATAAATGGTATAGGGCACTCTTATACCAATGTGCAGTGTGGGTGTGTGTGTTATACATTCACACCCAACATCTGACTATACAGGATGATGAATCATCCTGTATAAAGTTTGGACTGCACAAATTGAGAGCTTTCTATAAACTATATTGACCACACGAAGCAATTCAGGCCTCATAAACTGGTCCGAACCTCTAGCACACCCATGGTCAAACTGCACTGTTTGAGAAGCCTAAGGTAGAGATCGGCCAATTTAAATAGATAACGACCAAGAATGGCAGAGCAGAAATGCAGCTGGAGAAAGGAGCACAGTGGCGGTTTGCTTCATAGTGCCCCTTGGGGACCACCAGGTCTACCACTCAGGGTCGTATACCTAGGTAAAAAACAAGGTCAAGATGGGAGTAAATTCATTTTAACTTCCTAAGTATTTAAACGTTACATGCTTTTTCAAATTGTTTTACACTAATATGTATTAGTATGAAGAGTTGCTTGTATAGCATTGTAACAATTGATTATCAGGAAGACCTGATGCGTCGTGTGTATACTCTCATTAAAACATGAAAGCCAATGACATCCAACAGGGGACAGGGGTGGTAACTAACGTGGGTTACCGTGGTTACCGGTTTTAACAGGAAGACCTGATGCGTCGTGTGTATACTCTCATTAAAACATGAAAGCCAATGACATCCAACAGGGGAAAGGGGTGGTAACTAACGTGGGTTACCGTGGTTACTGGTTTTAACAGGGGACTATGCAGGTTTTTAATGCAGATGAAACGCCATTCCAATGCAGGTTAGTTACCTCCGTTAGCCATGGTATCGTCAGTTAGGGACCACTGGTAACCATGGTAACATATGTAAGTGACCACCGTTAACCATGATAACCCACGTTAGTTACCATCGGTAACCATGGTAACCCACCTAAGTTAAAACCGGTAACCACGGTAACCCACGTTAGTTACCACCCCTGTCCCCTGCTAGAGCTGTGCCCCTGTCCCCTGCTGGGCTGTCTCCCTGTTTCCTACTGGGGCTGTGCCCTTGTCAACTGATTGGGCTGTGCCACTGTTACCTACTGGGGTTGTGCCTCTGTCCCCTGCTGAGGCTGTTCCCCTGTTCCCTGCAGATGCTGTGCCCCTGCCTCCGTGCTGGGGCTGTGCCCTTGTCAACTGCTTGAGCTGTGCACCTGTTCCCAGCTCGGGCTGCGGCCTGCGCCCCAGACTCCCCACAAAGGTGCTCAGTGTGATTATTATATGATGATATCTGTGATGATTATATCCAATAATTGTGGGGTTATGTCTGGATGGGGCTATGTCGGGTGGGGTTATGTTTGGGAGTGGTTCAGGGGCATGGGGGAGGCAACACAGGGTGGGGTTTTGTCCTGATGGGATTATGTTTGGGTGAGGTTTTGTCTTTACACACCAGCTTTATTCACACAATACTCAACTGCATTGTGCCTCAAAATGCCAATTCATAGAATGAATTAGAGTGAAACCAGGCATTGAGGATCATAATTCAACTTTCGAATATCATGAAGGACTGGAGAGTCAACAAAACACGAATTCCACTGGCCTATTTCTGTAACCAAAAGGTATTGAGGAGGGCTGGCAATGGACAAGTTCTGAAAGTGCCTGGAAAATTTGAACATTCTACCTCTACTGTGGTAACCATGCTAACAAACAATAAGGGGGGAGTATTTGCATTCCACATGCACAGTCCCGGTGGCAAAACCCTGCCATACTTCTGGTTGTCACCCGGAAACCAAGAGCACTGTTGACGACCAAATTTATGATTTTTTAAAAGATGGTTTAATTTAACTTAATTAGAATGCATCAATGAGTTAAATTTGTGTTGATTGATTAGAATTTATTTACCAGCATAATTGACACTTTCAACTTTCATTGCTGCAGTACTGCTGTAAAGTGTAAACACTGGCATGCAGCAGACCCTAGGCTCGGCTATATGCCACCTATTAATAGCAGTCATGCCGAGGCATGTAGCTTCAGAACTTTTACTTCCTCTCAGTATGCTGAGATAGAGTTGGTGCCCAGTCACCAACTCTCTGATTTGCAATCCCTATTTCAGAGCATCAGACATTCTACTGGTGCCCAGTAATCAGATCACCAGGCACCATATCTAGCCAGTGAGGAGTTATTCTTATGTTGTCGGTAATTTGATTATCCTCTCCGCTACTTTTAAAGAGAGCCCCAGCTGTCAGCTATCGCAGCACTGTCTTAACATGCACCAATTGGACAAGTGCCATGGTGCATTGGACGACTGTAGTTTCTTAATTTCCAAAAAATTAATGAGTAATGACGAAATTTAAAAATTGAGTCTTGGTTAGGGTTTACAACCAGTTACTGCTTTCAAAATTGAGGTTCGACAACCAGTCATAACACTTCTGCCACCGGGTGCACAGTACACGCATAATAGCCAATATCCTTGTGCCCATTTTCATGATTCATGGTTGCTAAACAAGTTTTAAGCATGTGAGATAGTTCAAATTGCCTACAAGAAAGGCCAGTATGTATTTATTATGTGCTACAAAGATGACTGTATTTGTTCTACAAAAAAGGTGCTAAATTAGAATAATTCATTCATTTATTTATCCTTAAACTTTCAGGAAGACGGTTACTTGAGATTGATCACCAGGGCCGTTGAGAGGATTTTAGGGGCCGGCGACATTCTTACCAGGGGCCTATTTTCTTTTCCGCAATGAGCCATTTTTCATTCAGAGCAGGGGTCTGGGGGCGGCAGCCCCCAGAAGCCAGACATTATGAGTAAATGAAATGACCGTCTCATTAGCATTTTTGTCTCTATTTAAAGTTTCCTGTCAAGGCAACATCAAGAAATCAATTCCACTGCAATGATAAGCAGGGGTCTGGGGGCAGACGTTCTGACTTTCTGAGTAAATGGAATGACTGTCTCATTACCATTTTTGTCTCTATTTAAAGTTTCATGTCGATGCAACATCAAGAAAGCAATTCCACTGCAATGATAAGCAGGGATCTGGGGGTGGCAGCCCCCAGAAGCCAGACGATCTGAATGAATTGAATGGTTGCCTCAATGGCATTTCTCACTATTTTTGATATCTGATGTTTCATGTCGAAGCAACATCAACTCATCAAGAAAGCAATTTCACTACAATCATAGCAGGGGTCTGGGGGCCACAGCCCCCAGAAGCCAGACATTTTGAGTAAATGAAATTGCCATCTCAATACAATAATCGAAAATATTTTTCTATCTTGGCATTTTTGGGCCTATCTTGGAGGCCGGGGCCAGTGACAGTTGTCGCCGTAACACCCCTCTCAACAGCCCTGTTGATCACCTGATTAAGGGCTAGTGTCCCATATCATTTGAAAGCCTTCATTATCTATGATAATGACGTTACTCAGAAAAAAATACATGTCAGCATGTTAGGGTTAGGATCAGGTTTAGGGTAAGAATTAGGGTTAAGGTTTTGGTTAGGTTATAGAATGATACAAAAAGATTGAGGTTTAGATCTGTGATGTCACTCAGCCACTCAGCCAGAGTCATATTAGTACTTCTTGCCAATTCAAGGGCAGCTGCCACAACAATCTTAGCCAGGACAGCTATCAGAACATTAGGCACTTATTTTTACCACCCAATGGGTGGCTATCAGAGTATGATCACTTACCTAGTTACTGATCCACCTGACAAATATGAAATACATAAGCAGGAGTCAACAAACTGCTTGCCAGGCATTGCCTGGCCCCATGCATGAAGCACACACACCCCGACTCACAGTTGGGACATTTATTTCATTTAAGCTTAGGGGACAGACAACATCTGGCAACAAACTGCAAACATAAAAAAGGAACATTAAATAGCTGCTATTCAATATTCCTCTTTGATTGGCAAGGGAGGAAATGATACGATATAATTTATAAATGTTGCAAATAATAAATTTCGTCTTTTACTAAATTTTGTCGTTTACTGTGATTTCTTCATCTTTTGGACAGTCACATTTGCGTTTTCATTTGTGTTCTCGCCATCCAGTCAGAAAAAATAAATAAGAAACGTTCGTCGAATCCTTCCGGGACACGTGTGTGTCCCAAAAGGATAAGTTATTCTTATTTTTGAAAGAGAAAAAATTAACTAATCTTTCTGGGACGCGCGGTGTGGACTCTCATGAGGGTTGCCAAACGTTATCTGTCCCATAATTTCAAATTAAATAAATTTTATTTGCTAGTCGGGGCCGCGCGCGCAAGGGGCCAGGCAACAGGATCGGCCAACAAAATTTTTTCATGTTGCATTGCAGTTGTAACTCACAAACTCAGTCACTGCAGTGATTCATTGTTATGAAATTTCTTAAGCCCGCGCCGCATGGGTGTGTGTACGCGATGCGCGCTTTCTTCATAAGCAGTAAGTTGCCAGGCGTTGCCTGGCCCCCTCGCGCGCGAAGTGCGCGCGCCCCGACAACGTCTGGCAAGCACGGCAAGCGAATTCTGAAGAAGCGCGCCGCGCAATGTGAACAGGGGTATAGGTGTCCAGCAACCTCGACCTTTAAAGGAGTTTAACGACCATTTATTTTTTGAGAACAGCAAAATTGTAAATTTAGCCACTGCTACTGGTTAGGGCCAATTTTGAGCAAACTTTAACTAGATGGATTTTACCCATCCCTAGCGCGCAACACTCGGAAATTTGGAGGGTCGTGTTGCGGAAAAAAATGGCGCGCGGCGGAGGGTAGGGTAAAATCCTACTAATTTTAACTAAGTTCAACTCAATCACTAGTAAGGAGCTTCGAAACTTTATTTACTTGAAGCTGAAGTCATTAATTCATTATAGAACCCCATATCAATATCGTAATTGATTGGTCGTCCCCAAGAAAATAATTGGTTCTCCTTTTTTTCAGCAAGCGCATCCCCTAAATTGGCAAAAAATACTGTGCAATTTTTGAGGAAATTAAACATTTTGCAGCAGTAGTCGGTACGTATTTATTCAAACTATTAAACTTGTAGCAATCTTGAGCACTAACATAATATAGTAACATGATAGTCAAAATCTACCATATTAAGTATGTGTAATTCGGTATTTCTTATCTATTAGAATATTTTTGGGGTTGGTTTGAATTTGGTAAAATATAAAATAATGGACGGGTAGAATGTCGTTGCAAATTGATTAATATCGATTAGAATCAATCTACGATTAATTAATTGTAGATTGAATTTGTATAAAATCATGCAATACCAGAACATATGATAATTATAACAACTGATAGACTCTGGACAATGGAATTATACTGCGCAATTAATTAGTGTGAGTTTATCAGAAACGCAGTAATTAAGTGACGCAGTTCTTAATACACATTATAATACAGAAATCAGGCACTATTTATTCCTCTTATAAAAATTGATAGAAGTTCCGGATTTAAACGTATTTGAATTATCGTATTGCAATTTGCACGTGGACTAAATTGATAACGTAAACATTTCCATACAAATTGCAAAACGAAACGACTGCTTGAAACGGTTTGAATACTTGAATGTTTTTGGTTATAATACTGTACAGCGATGCAAAATGCAATCAAGTAGGTTTGATTGCAATGTACTCTTCAGTCTCAAATAGATGGGGGGGAGACGATTACAGTTTTTTTGGATTTTTACTACGGTGGGGGACAGTTATTTAACACCCTCCCCGTTTAGAAATTTTGAAAATTTTGAAAAAAATACAGACCTACATAAATCAAAGATAAATTCATATTTTTTGCTAGAATTGGGCAAAATCAAGCAGCAACCTGAAAGCTTTGCCAACTGTTTCTCAGAATTACGATCTTTGTCTCGATCTGAGTCCATACTCCATATCTTTCTATCTTTGATCAATGTGGGTGCTTCAAACCATTCGATTGAAATTTACCTCCCTTCCCTCTTATTTGCAACCCCCCTTTTTACGACATTTATAAAAAAAACCTACACAGGGGGACAGTTATTACACCCCCCCCCCCCGTCTATTTGAGACTGAAGAGTAGATAGGTAGGTAAATGTTAACTTTGGTAATATCATCGCATTCCTGTCTTTCTTGAATGATTTGCAACACACAGTACTACAGTACTACAGTATCATGTTCTTCGATCCCCGATTCTCCAAAAATGAGATTTACTTCTCGCTTGCCCCCCAAATGCAAAATAGGGCACGTGTGAGCTATAGAACTAAAATTACAGAAGACCAAAATATAATTACAGGATCATTGAATCTAAGGTTAACCTATGTTTTTCGTTCGGACAGCCCATTGGCCATTGCCATCATTCTTGAGCGGATCGGACTTTTCATTGGCCATTGCCAGCATTCTCCATTAAAGTATTAAAGTATCACTTTAACTGCTTTATATATACAAACGTATAGGCGCTTCATATAATATATGATGATGATGTAAACCCCGCGAATAGGCAGCTCAACATCAAGGACCTACAACATTGCGTTATAATAATTACAGCAATTTATCCGCCTATTTCTCCCATGTGCATTACACCTTTAGAGTAAGACAAGAATCATCGCGAGAGTTAGATTATGTGCCCAATGTTTAGTTCTAGTTATCTCTGCAGAAATTCAACGGAAACTGTTAAAAAGTTCTAGTGTCAAAAATTTTTTAAATTTTACATTTTTGGTCGTCCCCATATGGTCTTCAGTTCTCAATGATATTGATTAGGGTATAGAACACTACAATTAATCAACACCATGAACATTGGAAACAATGTATATGATTATATACTCATATGTTTACTCTTGGTGTGTTTTAATTTATTCTTTGTGTATATATGGACCTTATTTTGCATTTCTATAATTTATTTTAACTTATTCTAATTAACTTTAAATTATTTTCATTGAATTTGAATGTCATGATTTCATTATTGAGAAAACTTAAGTCTTACTATTTTAGGGGTACATAACTGACTGATTTAGTATGTTGAGGATTAGGAAATTGAGCTCTGTTGCGGCAAGGCAAAATTTTTAATCTTTATCTTTTGTAGAACAAATACAGTAATCTTTGTAGTCAAGCCACAGAACTCTTTATCTTTAACGAAAATATTTTCACATAGCACAATTACAGGTTATAAAATTAAAACATCTAGTTTAAAGCATCTTCTTTGTTGAACAAATACAGTCATCTTTGTAGTCAAGCATTTTCATATACAATGGACAGCACTTAGTCGATCATTAAGACTGTTAGGCGTTAGCAAGGCCACCACAACCCAGAAGCTTCATTTGTAAAGTTAATTTTGTAGAGTTAGAGTTACATTGTTTTATGTACTTGTTGAATGTGCTGTGGAAATTGAAAATGGAATTAAATTCTATACACTTGTGATTCAAATATACTTGTGATGTTTGATATGATTGATCATTGCAGTGAAACACAGAAATCTCAATAATGAAATCAATACACTGGTGATGTTAGGATTGGGAAGTTCATTATAATTTTGATGTCATATACAGTTTTCTTGACATTTGACTAAATGAACTGTGACACTATATGAGTTTTTTTTTCAAATCAATTAGAAAATAGCAGAAAAAAAAACTTTTTTATGGTTGAGCATGGGATTGCCAATTAGATCCTCTTACTGAGAAATATCTATCACAGGACATGGCTATTGACTCTTACATTCAGATGAGATTGTACACCCTTACCAAAAGACAATTCTTATTCCTTTTCCTGTTGTTCTTTCTGTCATTCATTCTGTCACTTCTCATTGGTAAGCAACAAGATCCTAAAATTTAATATAATTTTTCGATATTTTTGTTAATTTGATCCTTCATGATATCAAGTGAATGAGATGAGTGAAAGTCAATGATGATAATGAATGGAATGAATCTAAAAATTTCACACAACCAGCAAATCTACTGACAGTTTCAGAATTTAAGATTCCATCTTCAGGATCTCTATGTGGATGTTAATAATAATAATAATGAGTGTAATTTAAACATTGCTATTAAGCTTCAAGCCTTTGTTAATCATCCTGAGTAAAATATGGAGAAACATTCATTATTCTAAGTTATATCAATAGCTTTAAGTCAAGTAAGATTTGTTTAGATATGATGTGCTTTGTCATGTGAACATGTTTTGTTCAGAGTACAATCAACCTCTCATATGGTTTTTTAAACTAATCAATTTTTTGTACCCTGCAAAAATTTCTCAGTTTTCGCTTCATTTTAGACATTTGTTGTCACTTGCAATCACCATATTACATGTTTTATGATGATTGTGACACAATGTATGCTTATATGCTAGGATTGATTAATCCATCATAAGGTAGGTAGGTAGGTAAAATGCGCTTCCGCGGAGGCGCTGTGCCATACGACATGGCCCCTCATAGTCTGAGAGGCAACGGTCGCGGTTTGGCTGATAATATGTTGGCATAACTAATAATCTATAGACAGGACAGATATCTATACAGAGTATTGTTCGCTTATCTATATTCTCCAATTGGGTAATAGACCCCAATGGCCCCAGCTCAAGCAGTTATCTGTCTGTTCAACTTGAGCCGAATACATACAGTTTGCTTCTTTTTGAGCAATGAAGCAACCAAATCTTCTCCTCCCATTCTTCTTTATTTCTAGGACAACTAATGGGAAAGAATGTCCTGTGTCATGTTCCTCATTATTTAAATTGGAACAGAGTGAATAACCCTTTTTGGTTTGTTTCTATTTCTTGGTATGTTTTTTGTATATTCCTGCAGGTAAAGCTCCTGTCCTTAAGGTCCTTTTTTGCAATCGAAAAGTGTGTTTTGTTCAGGCTCAAGAATGAGGCAGTTTACTATGTTATTACTAAAGTGTCTCTGAGCAGTGTTCTCTGGTCGACTATCATTAGCATCCACGTGCTTAGATTATTTTTGCCTACTTTTCACATAACTTTGATGGTTTAACAATTTAGTTATTTCTTGTTTCATTTTCGTTTTATCCATTGTTTACCTAATAAAGGATGGATTTTCTGTCAGTACTTCCATATTTTATAGCTGATGTTTAGTATATAATACTGTATTATGAGTTACCTTGCTTTTTCTCTGTTAATTTATGATTTGTGCAGTTCACAGATTACCTTGACGGTAGGGTGTGGTTAGTTGCATTAGATTCATGAATTCTTGTCATAGTTATCCATGGTGTTACTACTGCATGTGATGAGGTATCCACTATCAAAGTCCTTTTTCATATCTTTTTTGGCGTGTATGAAAAGCTTTTTGTGTTTCATTGATGTACTCTCAAGTAGGTTTCATCGCAACATTTATGTCTGATATCTATCAGAATGGCTTTTTGGTTGACTTTAATAGTTTAATGCTGGGACAGCTTAAAATTGTGTGGTTTTTCTATAAGTGATGGCGTGTTATTCGTTTCTAAAAACTGCATTTTCATTATCCACTGGATACAAGGGAATAATTAGTCTAAAACTTCCCAGTTTAACGAAGTTGGTGTGCAATGATTTTTGTTATATCAATAAAGTTTGTGGTCTTTTTCCATTGACAAAGTGGTTATAGTATTCATGTTGATTAGGTAAATTGGTTTATTTGGTAAATTTGTAATGTATTTTTTTTAATTTTGTACTACTACTAGGTTGGAAGCAAATTTTTGGTGCAAGCATTTTTTGTTAAATGCATGAAGTTACCACGTAAATTTCATATGGTGTAACAGTGTTGCATTCAGTACATATTGTTCATGTGCCCACTGGAAACAGCTGTGTTTGGAGCAAACGGCTTCCAGGTCTTGGTTCTTGGGGCAGAGAACAACACTGTTATTCTCCACCCACCCCACTTTGAAAGGAAAGTAGAGTGTTGCCAAAACTGTGACCTGATATAGGGCCTTTATAACTGGCAGCAGTTTTGTAATAGTGAGGAGTTATTAGATTGCTTGGGAGTTGCTTTGGTTGTTGAGCTCATATGGAACTATTTGGCTCACATAGAGCTGTTGGGTTGTTAGGCTAAATGTAGATATGGAGCTATTTGGTTTGATGGAGCTATAATGTTTTTTGGGCTCACATGGAGCTATTGGGTTGTTGGGCTCCCATGCCATGGTTCTTGGGGAGGAGGATACACTGTTGAGCCTCCACCCACCCCACTTACAAAAGAGAGTGGGGTGTTGCCAATAGCCAATGACCATGGTGATTTGCTTGGTTTGATGGGCTCACATGGAGCTATTGGTTGCTGGGCTCCCTGGAGCTATTTGGTTGATGGGCTCACATGGAGCTTTTTGGGTTGTTGGGCTCCCCTGGAGCTATTGGGTTGTTGGGCCTCCTGGAGCTATTGGGTTGTTGAATTCCCTGTAGCTATTGGGTTGTTGGGCTACCCTGCAGCTATTGGTTGTTGGGCCCCTTTGAGCTATTGGTTGTTGGGCTCCCTTGGAGCTATTGGGTTGTTGGGCTCCCTTGGAGCTATTGGGTTGTTGGGCTCCCTGGAGCTATTGGTTGTTGGGCTCCCCTGGAGCTATTGGGTTGTTGGGCTCCCTGGAGCTATTGGTTGTTGGGCTCCCTGGAGCTATTGGGTTGTTAGCTCCCATGCCATGGTTCTTGGGGAGGAGGATAACACTGTTATTCTCCACCCACCCCACTTACAAAAGAGAGTGGGGTGTTGCTAATAGCCAATGACCATGGTGATTTGCTTGGGTTGATGGGCTCACATGGAGCTATTGGGTTGCTGGGCCCCCCTGGAGCTATTGGGTTGATGGGCTCACATGAAGCTATTGGTTACATTGGGCCCCTGAGCTATTGGGTTGTTGGGCTCTCCTGGAGCTATTGGGATGTTGGCCCCTGAGCTATTGGGTTGTTGGGCTCCCCTGGAGCTATTGGTTGTTGGCCCCCTGGAGCTATTGGTTGTTGGGCTCCCCTGGAGCTATTGGTTGTTGGCCCCCCTGAGCTATTGGGTTGTTGGGCCCCTGGAGCTATTGGTTGTTGGGCTCCCTGGAGCTATTGGGTTGTTGGGCTCCCTGAGCTGTTGGTTGTTGCTCCCCTGAGCCATTGGTTATTGGCCCCCTGAGCTATTGGGTTGTTGGGCCCCCTGGAGCTATTGGTTGTTGGGCTCCCTGGAGCTATTGGTTGTTGGGCTCCCTGGAGCCATTGGGTTGTTGGGCTCCTGGAGCTATTGGTTGTTGGGCTCCCTGGAGCTATTGGTTGTTGGGCCCCCTGGAGCTATTGGGATAGGGCTCACAAGGAGCTTTTGAGTTATTGGGTACATGGAGATACCTACTGTTGTTGAGCTCACATGCAGACACATATTGTGGTCGAATGCTGTTGGGATACATTCAAGATAATGTGGTTCCTGCAATAGTGGTGGCTAGTTGGGCATATAGAAAGGTAGTAATTATATTCATTGATCCCTTACTGGTTTTGCTGCACTAGTGATGATGTAACTTGTATGACATATCATAGAGAGGCTCTTGACACATCAAAATACTCACAAGTTACAAAACCAATAGAACGCGTTAGGATGCGTTCCACTACTGGTGAGTTCAGTAGGAATTTGCTAGCATAGTGCAATGCTAGCGACTCGTCAGCTCAGACCTAACCGTCAGGGATAAAGCAGTTAAGGACAGTCTCCAGGGCAACCGACTAGGAGGAAAATGCATCATTATTTGGTTCTAGTACACTCTCTGGAAATCAGTCACGTGGGAAAAAAGCAGTTTTCAGCCTTATTTGTGGTCCTTGTGGCCCCTTATAGACGAAAAAGTCCATTTTAGCCCAAAAATGGGGGTTTTCGAGAGGCTGTAAATCGTGAAAATGGTCGAAATTCAAAATTCTGAAAGCAGCATTTTCTTAGTTGGATCAAACTGTACTGACCTGCAAAATTTCATGAGTTAACTAGTAAGTTTATTAGGACGACCCCCCCGGCCAGACACTGATCAAAATTCAGAAAATTCTCGGACATACTTGGACTTGGGGATAATTATGGTAAAAAAATGCACCAGTATTTGGTTCTAGTGCACTCTCTGGAAATCAGTCACATGGGAATAAGCAGTTTTCAGCCTTATTTTTGGTCCTTGTGGCCCATTATAGACGAAAAAGTCCATTTTTAGCCCAAAAATGGGGGTTTTCGAGAGGCTGTAAATCGTGAAAATGGTCGAAATTCAAAATTCTGAAAGCAGCATTTTCTTAGTTGGATCAAACTGTACTGACCTGCAAAATTTCATGAGTTAACTAGTAAGTTTATTAGGAGGACCCCCCCTCCGGCCAGACACTGATCAAAATTCAGAAAATTCTCGGACATACTTGGACTTGGGGATAATTATGGTTAAAAATGCATCAGTATTTGGTTCTAGTGCACTCTCTGGAAATCAGTCACATGGGAAAAAGCAGTTTTCAGCCTTATTTTTGGTCCTTGTGGCCCATTATAGACGAAAAAGTCCATTTTAGCCCAAAAATGGGGGTTTTCGAGAGGCTGTAAATCGTGAAAATGGTCGAAATTCAAAATTCTGAAAGCAGCATTTTCTTAGTTGGATCAAACTGTACTGACCTGCAAAATTTCATGAGTTAACTAGTAAGTTTATTAGGACGACCCCCCCCTCCGGCCAGACACTGATCAAAATTCAGAAAATTCTCGGACATACTTGGACTTGGGGATAATTATGGTTAAAAATGCATCAGTATTTGGTTCTAGTGCACTCTCTGGAAATCAGTCACATGGGAAAAAGCAGTTTTCAGCCTTATTTTTGGTCCTTGTGGCCCATTATAGACGAAAAAGTCCATTTTTAGCCCAAAAATGGGGGTTTTCGAGAGGCTGTCAATCGTGAAAATGGTCGAAATTTTAAATTCTGAAAGCAGCATTTTCTTAGTTGGATCAAACTGTACTGACCTGCAAAATTTCATGAGTTAACTAGTAAGTTTATTAGGACGACCCCCCCCCCCTCCGGCCAGACACTGATCAAAATTCAGAAAATTCTCGGACATACTTGGACTTGGGGATAATTATGGTTAAAAATGCATCAGTATTTGGTTCTAGTGCACTCTCTGGAAATCAGGCCCATTATAAACGAAAAAGTCCATTTTTAGCCCAAAAATTGGGGTTTTCGAGAGGCTCTCAATCGTGAAAATGGTCGAAATTCTAAATTCTTAAAGCAGCATTTTCTTAGTTGGATCAAACTGTACTGACCTGAAAAATTTCATGAGTTAACTAGTAAGTTTATTAGGACGACCCCCCCCTCCGGCCAGACACTGATCAAAATTCAGAAAATTCTCGGACATACTTGGACTTGGGGATAATTATGGTTAAAAGTGCATCAGTATTTGGTTCTAGTGCACTCTCTGGAAATCAGTCACACGGGAAAAAGCAGTTTTCAGCCTTATTTTTGGTCCTTGTGGCCCATTATAAACGAAAAAGTCCATTTTAGCCCAAAAATGGGGGTTTTCGAGAGGCTGTAAATCGTGAAAATGGTCGAAATTCAAAATTCTGAAAGCAGCATTTTCTTAGTTAGATCAAACTGTACTGACCTGCAAAATTTCATGAGTTAACTAGTAAGTTTATTAGGACGACCCCCCCCCCTCCGGCCAGACACTGATCAAAATTCAGAAAATTCTCGGACATACTTGGACTTGGGGATAATTCTACAGTCACACGGAAAAAACAAGTAACTGACATTTTGGTCAAAATTGAGTTATATATATTGCCGTGATCTGCAAGCGATTCTGCACATCCTCCAAAAGGTTTGGGGACCAAAAGATGTCTAGAAATCAAGATATTCGATTTCTAAAATTTTGTTAACCAAGTAACTGACATTTTGATGCCCTAAGAAAAAACAAAGTAATGATATGATTCAAAAATCGTTAAGGAAAAACCTGTTAATGTTACTGACTATTTGCCGATGAAGCAAGTATCAGTTGTTGTTAAAAAGATAAAATCAAGTTAATGTTTTTTTAAACTACAGAAAAACACAGTTTGAGTTTTTTGTACTAAGATATCTGTTTTTTTCACTAAGGAAACTACAAAGCATATGTTTTTTGTACTAAGATATCTGTTTTTTTCACTAAGGAAACTACCAAGCATATGTTTTATGTACTAAGATGTCTGTTTTTTTCACTAAGGAAACTGCCAAGCATATGTTTTTTGTACTAAGATATCTGTTTTTCGACCTAAGGAAACTACCAAGTCTGTGTTTTTCGTACTAAGGTAAATGTTTAATTTGCTTGGCAAAAAGCCAAGTCAGTGTTAATTTTACAAAGTAAAAACTGAAATAAGTGTAAAATCTAATAAGCCAAAGAGCAAGTAAGTGTTACATCTAATTAGGATTTCAAACTCAAGTTTTTCTTTTTCATCATGGCACTTAATGTTACCCTGACGAGCTATTAGTTTCAGTTTCACAGCATTGCATTTTGAATTTCAAGAATTTGAATAGCATCGGCTATAATCTTATACATAATCTTATACATAATATTCACCCATTGAAGTTGTGTTTAGGAAAAACAAGTTATTACACGCATTCGCTATTTTAAATTAATTCATCATGATTATTTGAAGGATTATCGTTTTAGGAATACATAGGCCTTCCTAAACGTTAAAGACATCCAATATGGCTGATTTTCTGACATTGCTAGAAATATTCCCTCGTGTTTGCCGTTCGGTTGATCAGATGATTGTGTCCGTCGATGGTTCAATGGAAAGATTTTCTCGCACATTTTGTTCCATTGGATTTTTCCTTGTACTCTTATCCTATATTCGATAATTGCCATAGTTTCTAACTTTCAATATGGAATACGAATAAACGTTTATAAAAAGAATTTCAACCTTCAAGCTGGATCATAATGTCTCATGCTTTCCAAATACGGGTGATAGTTAAGATAAAAACTCATCATCATTTTGCACTAGCAGGCAGCATCCTGTTGTATGGTGTCAAGTTATGGGCGGTTACATGCTAACATGGCACAGTTTTTAATACAGGCATTTTTCGTGCTCATTAAGCGCCAACTGGTGTCAAAACGTGAATCAGTGTAATTATGAATTATTTTACGGTAAATTGGGTCATGAACGGCCGTTTTTCACCGTTCGATCGACCAATTCATTATATTTTCATCGTGCTAGTATTCTGATTACCTTACAACATTGCAAATGATCTCTTGTGGGGTGTTTTGGTGATGCCATGTTGCCTTAGTTCGCGCGAAATTTGAGATTTCAAATTGAATATTTGCGCGCGCGCGCAAAATTAACTAAACTGACAACTGTTCAATAAGGTCGCGTGATCATGAATTCAGGAGCGAAACATGCGAAAGCCTAAGAGTTAAATGTTAATCATTCGCTTAATTTCTCATCATTTCGTTTCGGCCGAGCACGTTGAAAATGGACAAAATTTACTTTGAATACTATTTTGATGGTTGCTTGCTCGAAACGTCTCGCTTCTGAGGCTGCCATCAAGACAATTGGCCGTATCAGCTAAAGCAAAAGAATTGCATTGACGTCGAATTTAATTATAAACGGTGGTTGGGGCCTGCAGTCTATAAGCGTCTTAGAGAGCTGGGTTTGCTATCAGCTTATCAGGAAGCAGCTAGGCTTGCTCTCAGAGAGCAGCTGGGTTGAGCGCAAGTGTTTTTGGGGGGGGGGGGCACGCAAATTTAAGTTGGTGGGCCCGCTCAGAAGGCTCCACTCAGCCTCCACTCAGACTCCACTAGGCTACACACAGCCTCCACTCAGCATCCATTAGCCTCCACTCAGCCTCCACTCAGTCTCCACTACTCACTAGCCTCCAATCAGCCTCCACTAGGCTTTACTAAGCCTCCACTAGTCTCCACACAGCCTCCACTAGCTTCCACTCAGCCTCCACTACTCACTAGCTCTACTCAGCCTCCACTTGCCTACATTAGGCTCCACACAGCCTCCACTAGCCTCCACTCAGCATCCATTAGCCTCCACTCAGTCTCCACTACT
This sequence comes from Beroe forskalii, assembly GCA_011033025.1. Lineage (NCBI taxonomy): Eukaryota > Metazoa > Ctenophora > Nuda > Beroida > Beroidae > Beroe > Beroe forskalii. The sequence goes on from WFMF01000025.1 coordinate 531,682, forward strand.
CACTAGCCTCCACTCAGCTTCCACCAGGCTCCACTCAGCCTCCACTCAGGCTCCAAACAGCCTCCACGCAGTCTCCACTACTCACTAGCCTCCACTCAGCCTCCACTAGGCTTCACTCAGCCTCCACTCAGCCTCCAATAGTCTTCACACAGCCTCCACTACCTTCCACTCAGTCTCCACTACTCACTAGCCTCCACTTGCCTCCACTCAGCTTCCACTCAGCTTCCACCAGCCTCCACTAGGCTCCACACAGCCTCCAATAGCCTCCACTCAGCATCCATTAGCCTCCACTCAGCCTCCACTCAGTCTCCACAACTCACTAGCCTCCACTCAGCCTCCACTAGGCTCTACTAAGCCTCCACTCAGCCTCCACTCAGGCTCCACTACTCACTAGCCTCCACTCAGCGGCTGAGTGGAGGCTAGTGAGTCTCAGCCTCCACTTACCTCCACTCAACCTCCACTAGGCTCCACACAGCCTTCACTTGCCTCCACTCAGCCTCCTCTACTCACTTGCCTCCACACAGCCTCCACTCAGACTCCACTTGCCTCCACACAGCCTCCAATAGCCTCCACTCAGACTCCACTAGGCTACACTCAGCCTCCACTCAGGCTCCATTAGCCTCCACTCAGGCTCCAAACAGCCTCCACTAGCCTCCACTCAGTCTCCACTACTCACTAGCCTCCACTCAGCCTCCACTAGACTTCACTCAGCCTCCAATAGTCTCCACACAGCCTCCACTAGCCTCCACTACCTTCCACTCAGCCTCCACTCAGTACAAGTATACCTTTTACTTGTATAATGACTGATCGAAGTCCCGTACCCTGTGATGCGGGTGAAGCTTCCTTGTTATGGATCGGGGAAATCATGAAGACGATTGGCATCAGTCCGTGCTTCGAGCCTGATGAGACTTACGTGAAATCCAGGTTGCAGACGTACATCACTCGTGAAAGAAAGGATGCGCTTGCGAAAATTGTCACTGATGCATGGAGTCACGTCGTGAAGCAGAGCGAGTTGATCAGGACATTGAAGCGTTCTAATGAAGAGCTGTCTAGGAGAACGATCGACCTACAAGATCAAGTTATCAAGACGCAGGCAGATCTCGTGAAGAGTAAGGACCAGCCAGTGGATACCATCAGCAAGGCAGTGAGCGAGTCGGTGTCGGAGTCTGTTAAAGAGATAAAGACCTACAGTGCAGCAGTGTCTGGTGGTCCAGGTCAGAACCCCATATGTCAGAGGCTCGAAGAGTCGGACAATGAGGTACTCGGAGACAAGGTGGACACTGTGCTGGAGGAACTCGGAGAGAAAGTGAGACATGAAGACAGCAGGATCGGGAAGAAGAAGCAGGGGGTAACGAGGCCAGTGAAAGTCCAGCTCAGGAATGGTGCGACAGCGCTCCAGATCCTCAGGAAGTGCTCAGGACTCAAGAAGTCGGCTAGGTTTGAGCGTGTCTTCCTATGTCCAGACAGATCATAAGAGGAGCGCAAGTCTCAGAGGGAACTGGTTGGGGAGCTGAGGAAGAAGATCGAGGAGGAGCCTCATAAGGCCCACTTCATTAGGAACGGGACTATTACATCAAGGAATAGGACTGATGAGGGTGATAGTGGCTAACTTTCTTCGTAACATCACCCATGCCACACAAATCATTTCATTTGTGATTTAAGCTAATTTAAGGTTTTCGCAGTATATTGATCATACATAAACTTAATTGTTTTCGGCTTTCGCATCTATACTCTGATAGTTGAGAGCGTGAGCAGTTTGACATCATAGGGAAAAATTTTGTTTTTTTAGAAGATTTGTGGGTATAATCTATTACAGTTTATTTATAAATTTTACTTTCATGCCCGTACAAGCGGCAACGCCCCCACGGGGGTGGTTTCTATCATATCAGTCTCCACTACTCACTAGCCTCCACTTGCCTCCACTCAGATTCCACTCAGCTTCCACTCAGCTTCCACCAGCCTCCACTAGGCTCCACACAGCCTCCACTCAGCATCCATTAGCCTCCACTCAGTCTCCACTACTCACTAGCCTCCACTCAGCCTCCACTAGGCTCCACTCAGCCTCCACTCAGGCTCCAAACAGCCTCCACTTGCCTCCACTCAGCCTCCACTAGGCTCCACCCAGCCTCCCTGGAGGCTAATGGAGGCTAATTTTTGTCATGTTCCTGTGGTAAACTGTGCCATTTTACCATTAGTTTAAAGTGGTGTGGAAGTGGAGGAATCATGCCAGCACCGAAAATGACATTATCATGGCATTGATGCATTGTCATGTGCCATGGCACTATGGTGGCGTCCCTGTTCTTAAAAATGACCTTGTTGCCTTGAGTATTTAAATATTTTAGTTTGAAAATTAAAATTTGAAAAATAAAAAAGCTAAAATTAAGGATTATTGGGTGGGTGATGCGACCTTTTACCACCCTAGGGTACAGGTGCGACCTTTTACCCCCCCTGCTTTGCTTTTTATCTGTACTTTATTCTGAGGGGGATAAAAAAAGCTCACTTGTGCCATTGACTGCGACTTTTTATCCCCTATTTAAAATGAGCAGGGGATGAAAAGTCGTAGATAGCAGTAGAACTGCGACCTTTCATCCCCCTTGAAGCTTAGATGGGAATAAACAGTCGTACCTAACCGACAACCGTAGAACTGCGACCTTTTAATTAGATTAAATTAGAAATTAGAATAAAACTATTTTGTGGCTTCAACTGATCCAATAACATCTGATCCATGCATTACCAGCTTAATATTTTCAATTTTTGGTGGCTAATGTCGAAATTTGTTGGAATTATACACATAATTATTACCTGTGTATGCTCAAATAAGCTACTCGCGAAAAGGTTTTTGATGATATTATCTCGAAAAGTAAAGGTCTTAAAGCCTTGGAAACCTCATCCACCCAACATAATTTGACCATTGCGGTCATTTTGAGGTGGTCATGGAGCTCTGTATCTCATTCAGAAGATATCCTATTTTGAACATACGCGCCTATACACCTGAGGGAACATTGAAAAAATCATATCTGCCACATTCAGATTTTGGTAAACTTTTTTTGTGACCTCATGGGACTCAATATGAACTGGTCCATGTGAAATCAGCTGTTTTTTTCGATAACGGGGGTCAGTCTATTTTAATTTTAATGCAAAAATGCGATGGACTATATTTGTATTTAGTAAAAACCGAAGTAAACATGTGTTTTAAAAACTAAGAAACAAATCAAGAAATTGTTATTTTGTACTACGATAAGACCAAAGTAAGTGTATTTATCATAACAGAAAGTTTTTTTGTACTACGATAAGACATAAGTATGTGTCTTTACTACTAAAACAAGTGTTTCTTGTACTACGATAAGACCGAAGTAAGTGTCTTTACTACTAAAACAAGTGTTTCTTGTACTACGATAAGACCGAAGTAAGTGTCTTTACTACTACAACAAGTGTTTTTTATACTACGATAAGACAAAAGTATGTGTCTTTACTACTAAAACAAGTGTTTTTTGTACTACGATAAGACCAAAGTAAGTGTCTCTACTACTACAGCAAGTGTTTTGATTCATCGACGAAAAAAAAAGTATGTGTTTCAGCAACAGTGATAAATACAAGTATGTATTCTAATTACTAAGGGAAACCAATATAGTTATTTTTCATCAAAAGGAATAAGTCAAATAAGTGTCTGATCAGTAAGGAAAAACAAAGTATCTTACAGAGATACTAAGGAGGAAAAAAGTAATATTAAAATGGAATTTAATGGCCATCTTATTCTTAATTAGCAGAAAAATTTGATTATATCAGTATTAATCAAGAAAAACTTATACAATCGTAAAAAAATTAGAAAAAAATATCAATTATCAGTGAAGTTATTCGAATTACTACGTCAGATCACTTTTTTGCATTTATCTCGAAACTATACTTTTGTCAGTTACTTGTTTCTTCCGTGTGACTGTAGAATTATGGTTAAAAATGCATCAGTATTTGGTTCTAGTGCACTCTTTGGAAATCAGTCACACGGGAAAAGCAGTTTTCAGCCTTATTTTTGGTCCTTGTATTCATTATAGACGAAAAAAGTCCATTTTAGCCCAAAAATGGGGGTTTTCGAGGCTGTAAATAGTGAAAATGGTCGAAATTCAAAATTCTGAAAGCAGCATTTTTTTAGTTGGATCAAACTGTACTGACCTGCAAAATTTCATGAGTTAACTGGTAAGTTTATTAGGACGACCCCCCCTCCGGCCAGACACTGATCAAAATTCAGAAAATTCTCGGACATACTTGGACTTGGGGATAATTATGGTTAAAAATGCATCAGTATTTGGTTCTAGTGCACTCTCTGGAAATCAGTCACACGGGAAAAAGCAGTTTACAGCCTTATTTTTGGTCCTTGTGGCCCATTATAGACGAAAAAGTCCATTTTAGCCCAAAAATGGGGGTTTTCGAGAGACTGTAAATCGTGAAAATGGTCGAAATTCAAAATTCTGAAAGCAGCATTTTTTCCCTCCCCATTGGCCTCTTTGTGAATACAAAAAGGCAAATGAGAGGGTTGGCAGAGATCGTGGTCTGGGAGGGTGAGAAATAGAATATGTATATATCAGGTAATTTCTGGAAAGTGCCCGGATTGCTCCTTTATAATATCAGTCGCGGAAATGTCCCTCCCTCCGTCCCTCCGTCCCTCCGTCCCTCCGTCCCCATGTCACATAAATCTTCAAAATAACGAATTTCTTAATTCATGGAGCTGTCGGTTGAGTATAAATCTTATAGGTTGATCTGGCCCATCCGTGCCGCATGCTCGAATTCCTGAATTATGATAAGTTCTGAATTTTATTAGGCTGTTGAAGAATTCGTGTCTTAAAAGTTAAAATCTTAGGTGTGAGTTGGGCGGTAGATTTGAGGAAAAGGCTTCGGTTTTGTTCTAGGTTTAGTACCAAAATGCATAACTATTAAAGTTTCTGCTGGATTCGACTAAGTTTGATAAATACTATTCGCTGTGACTCTGTGAAAGGCGAATATTGCTTTTTGGAACAAGAGACAGCATTGAAACAGAAAACATAAGCACGAAATTTGGAAATCAGATAAAAATTGATATCAACTTAGTATAAACATTCAAGAAAATACATCGCGTGAATAAACGGTGACACAATTTGATGCGAAACGTAAACCAATTTAACAAAATTCTTAGTTGGATCAAACTGTACTGACCTGCAAAATTTCATGAGTTAACTAGTAAGTTTAGTAGGACGACCCCCCCCCCCCCCCCGGCCAGACACTGATCAAAATTCAGAAAATTCTCGGACATACTTGGACTTGGGGATAATAATGGTTAAAAATGCATCAGTATTTGGTTCTAGTGCACTCTTCAAATCAGTCACACGGGAAAAAGCAGTTTTCAGCCTTATTTTTGGTCCTTGTGGCCCATTATAAACGAAAGAGTCCATTTTTAGCCCAAAAATGGGGGTTTTCGAGAGGCTGTAAATCGTGAAAATGGTCGAAATTCAAAATTCTGAAAGCAGCATTTTCTTAGTTGGATCAAACTGTACTGACCTGCAAAATTTCATGAGTTAACTAGTAAGTTTAGTAGGACGACCCCCCGGCCAGACACTGATCAAAATTCAGAAAATTCTCGGACATACTTGGACTTGGGGATAATTATGGTTAAAAATGCATCAGTATTTGGTTCTAGTGCACTCTCTGGAAATCAGTCACATGGGAAAAAGCAGTTTTCAGCCTTATTTTTTGTCCTTGTGGCCCATTATAAACGAAAAGTCCATTTTGCATTCAAAATTGGGTTTCGAGAGGCTGTCAATCGTGAAAATGGTTGAAATTCTAAATTCTTAAAGAGCAGCATTTTCTTAGTTGGATCAAACTGTACTGACCTGAAAATTTTCATGAGTTAACTAGTAAGTTTATTAGGACGACCCCCCCCAGACACTGATCAAAATTCAGAAAATTCTCGGACACTTGGACTTGGGGATAGTATAGTTTAAAAAATGCATCAGCCTATTTGGTTCTAATTGCACTCTCTGAAATCAGTCACACGGGAAAAGCAGTTTCAGCCTTATTTTGGTT